>VXAK01013961.1:0-18320 GCA_013399435.1 Arenaria interpres | reverse complement strand
TTGGTTTTTTTTGGTTTTTTTTCAAAAGCCATGAGGAGAGGTAGGTTTACAAGCACAAGGACAGATTTCCAGAGTCAGGTTCACACTGAGCATACCTGGGAAAGGGACCAAGGATTGACCTCCCTCCTACCCCCATCAAATTCCTACTATTTATTCTTAACAAAGAAATTCATCATCAGTTCCTTTTATCTTTACTGAGACCTAAATCACTCAACCCTTCCAAAGATATGTATTTGATATAGGCCTAGACAATTTTAGAAGAGATGTAAGTATTCATTATAATATCATATAAGAAATAACCTCACAGCAATAGTTGAACAAATACAGATTAGTCACATCAGGGACATGCTGTAAGTGGAATAGTTAGGGACATACTGTGTAAGAGCATCTTTATGTAAAATCTCTGAGTAAAGGAATCAAAATATTCCTGTTAAAAAAAAATAAAAAATGACTCCATTATTGTTTCTTTTTGTTGGCCTGGAACACTCTGTTATGTTACTCTCTCTGAAATATACTACCATATACTACTTTTGTTTATTTTCCTCTGAAATATTCTTTACAGAGACAAAGTACAAACATATGCTTGCTCTTTTTTTCATTTATTTGAACTCTAAAAGTGATATGTAGTATTTTTATTTTTCAAAATTCTGCTTTTTATCTGATTGAACATTTTTTCCCTGTTAAATTATTAGAGCGTTGTTCTAATTGTAGATACAATAATTTTTGACATGGCTAAAAGTTAAAAATATATTGATATTTGTCCTCAAATTATCTACAGGAACTAAGTTTTAGTATCTCATTCTTGCAATAGAGGTTATAATGGAATTGGGAAAGAATGTAATGCTCGGTTTTTTGAGTTTGAAGAGCCAGCTGCAAAGACAAGTGGGGGGAGTGGTTTGAAGAATAAGAGCAAGATCTCTTATGGCAGCTTTCTTGCACGGTACTATTTGTTGCTGCAGAAATGAGGTAAGAAGACAGCTGTTTATGCAAATAAAATGTCTCACAAATCCACATGAGAAGGTGTGCACAGCACTTATAAGAAAGAAATGTTCCCTCGTGCCCATACTGCGTCTGTTTCCTGAATAAATCCCATACCAGCCTAAATTCTTGTCTGCCAACTTGTGTTAATGAATATGGAACTTGCTGAAGAGCCAAAGTGTAATCAAAAAAAATAAGCATAAACATTGCTTTTAGTTTGGAATGAATGCATGACTAATCCAAATTAGATATACAGCACTGCCCATTTCAAAGGGCAGGCTCTCTGGCTGGCTTTGCTTGTTTGCTTGCTCTAAAGAGAAAAACAGGAATACAATGAAAACCTGGTTGAATGCAATGGAAAGGCAAAGAGAAAAGGGTAGAATTTGGTTATTAAAATTGTGGGAGAAAAAAAAGATACTACAGAATGCAGTAATGTAGGTTAGTTTGAAGTCCAGCTGAAATATTTTATTTTCTTAGAAAGCAGAGTATCTATTTTTACAGAGAAACAAGCGTGGCATATAGCATCAGGAATTTGGTGGTGGTTTTTTTTTTTTTCCGAGAACTGATCATATTGTCTAACCATTTTATTTGTGAGGGATACAATGTAGCTATTCTTTTNTAAATGATTTGAGACCTTATGATGGTAGAGGATATGGAAATTGTTTGGTATGTTGCCATGGTTGCACTGGTGGTTATGCCTATGAAGTTCCCTGGTTTATGTAAGTCAAAGGAAGGTTAATTTGTTGGACTTGTGTAGATCTTCTGGATCTTTAATTTTTTAAAATATTACATTTCAAAATGTTGGCCTTCAGACATGAAAGAAATAGAAGTGAAGAGGAGCTGTCATTCCTCTGACTTTGGTTGAGTGAATCCTTATTTCCATTTGCAAGTGCAAAGCACAGGGCTGAATATTAGCTCTTCCTTGCTGAATATTTGTCAATAGCATTGAAGGTTACTTTATGGTGCTTTGCCAGTGTCTGTTGTTCTCCACCTTAGAAAACAGCTGAGGAATCTAATGATATTTTAGCATTTCTTATCAACTTGATGGTAAGCTGAACAGTATGGAAAATGAGATTGCAATCTAAAAAAATCAAAAAGCTTATACTTAAAATTCCATTGTTACTTGGTATTACTGAATACATGGAGTTGGCTGGTAGTAACTGCTGTGAACTTTTGTAGCTGAATTTCTTATTATGTAGGAGTCTAGAAAAGGATATGTCTAATCTTAAATAGCACTGCCACTTTTTAGAAATGTTCTCGATTTCTTCCCAATTTCCTAATAGTGGCTTAAAAAAAGAAAAAGCAACAAAAATCCAACTTGACTGACAAGTAGACATATGGGGAAAAAATAGCGTAGAGCTCTGAGTACAAGACTTTCTTTGGACACTCAAATATGTGTTATTTCATTGCTTAGGAAAGCAAACTAATCCCTCCTAGAAATTCTATTATGTAGAACCGTTATTGCTACTGACACAAGTCAACAGCAATTTTGTAACTCTGGAAACCCATCATATTTATTTCTGTCCCTTAGAGTATGTTCCAACTGACTGATGATAGTAGTAGTCAGTCTTTTGCATGGGCTACCTGCTGTAAAAGGGTGAAAGATAAACCTGTGAAACCTATTGACAAAATATTTACAACAGAAGAAGATAAAATTCAAGAACTTGGTTTTCATTCCAGTGTGCTCTGAGTGACTGAAGCGCTGCCTCCTTCTTCCATAGGAACAATGACTGTTTCTGAAGGTCATACTTATGATTCTTCCTTTCTTACCACAGTAGGATGAGGGGAAAAGCAGATATAAAGAATAATAGAGATGTCTTTCTTGTTTTAAGTTCCAGTGCTGGTGTTACAGAAGCTGACAGCATCAGTCTCCTTTAAGTTGAAGGATAGTCCTACTGACATCCCACAGATCTGGGACAGAACAGGTACAAATCTTACAGGATTTACAGTGACTTGCTATTTTTCTGCTAAGCTCAGAAAAAACATTTTTTTAGCATGTGAGAAATTAATTTTTTTCTAAGTTTTCATTTGGTCAACCATGGCAAACAACTGTGTGCTGCACGTTGAAGATTATCCAATGTTAAAATTAAAAAAAACTATGATAAAGCTTTTACAACTAGAAAATTGATTCAAAATCTGGAATTTTAATGTTACTATGAGTTTTGGAAGGCTGTCCATACTTTTATCCTTAAAGATAAGGGCTAAATAAACAAACCCAAAACATAAGGGGAGGGGCGGAAGAACACCACCAAAAATCCCTAAACAGAAATTGAAACCTTAATTTCTATTGAAAACTTATGGGTAAAAGGAAACAATAATGAAATAAAATCTAAAATTCTGAGAGCTGGCAAACTTCTTTCCACGTTTTGGTGTTAAAGATAATACTTTTAGCAGTCTCTCTGGTCACCTGCTCCTAGAAGTCCAGTTAAAGCTAGATCTATGAAGACTTTCATTATACAGAATATGTAAGAGTTTCTAAGAAGGATGTGTGTAAGAAGGATCTTATACAAGAAAGAGTATGTAAGAAGGATCTAATCAGCACTGTAGGAAAATTACAAAGTACTTGTGAACCAGTGAAAAGCTCTTCTAATAAGAATTTGTGGACATCTAAGCATTAGCAAAATACTCATTCAGAAACCAATATAGCCTGAGAGCAGAGGTTTACCCTGGTACATGAACTCCAATATGAAATTGTGAAGAATTAGAAATGACGTGAGCTGCTGTACAGCTCTTCCAACAAATGTCTGGGTAGTTGAACTCACCCATTAGGACCAGATTCTGTTGACCAAAAGCTTGCTTAAGTGACCCAAATAATGCTTCAATAACCTTTTCATCTTAGTTTGGAGGTCGGTAGCTGTAAGATTCCCCTTTGAGATGACCCCTCTGATCTTGACATTCAATAGGGATTGCACAACCACCACAGTTCACTTCTATACATTCAAGGTTCTCATTAACATAGAGTGTGACTCTTCCTTTTCTTCCCTGCCTGTCTTTACGAAACAACCTATTGCCATCCATCATAATACTCCAGTCATAGGAGTTATCCCACTGCGTATCAGTTGTTTGTATGACATCATACCTTTCTGACTGGGCATGGGGCTCCAGTTCCTCCTGTTTGTTCCTCAGGCTGCATGCATTAGTATACATACACTTGAGGTGGTTGGCCTTCTGGTTCTCATCTTGAGACAGCAGCTAAGGGACACTTATTGCTGCTCTGGTTGGCCTGGCTTATTCCCCAGTTAGTTGCAGTGGTGTGAGCACTGCCACTTTGGATCCTGCTCTCCGAGTCCTGAAGTTTAAAGCCCAGTCGGGTAGTCTGCTGCCAAAAATTTCCTTCCCTCTTCTAGACATGTGGGTCCCATGCCTCCCTAGCACGCTATAGTCATTGAAGAATGTCTCATTGTATTGGAGGCAAAACCCTCATGATGGCAGCAGCCACCAAGCCAGAGACTGATTTGCATTATACATTTGCATTATACATCTATTTCTGGCTGCACTTCTAACTGGTAAAATGGAAAAAAGATAACTTGGGTAGCAGTACTTTTTGCTTGCACCCCTAGGGCTTTGTAGTCTTCCTTGATTCTGCCTAGGTTCTGGTTTGTGGGGTCGTTCATGCCCACATAAAAGAGTAGTAGTGGATAGCAGGCTGTGCTTTTGATGAGTTCTGGCACCCTTTCAGCAACATCTTGGACCTTAGCTCCCTGCAGGCAGCATAGCTCTTGTGACTCCTTCTTGGGCCAGCAGATGAGGGCCTCAGTGCCCCTTTTCAGAGATCCACTCACTACAACCACTCATCGTTTCTTTTTGTGATATCCACTGTGTGCTACTGGTACAGTTTCTCCTTGCAGACCTTGCTCGTGGGGCGTCTACAGCTGCTAAAGCTTCATGTCTATTTACGGTTTTAATGCTGGAGGGTGAGTACTGAGGCAGATTCCTGCTTTTATGGGTCACAAGGGTCCAAGGTGCCTCATTCTCTGTGGTGTCCCCCATAGGAACATGGTTCTGAGACCACTTACCTACCTCCATCTCAACCCCTCTAATACTGCACAGTCTTTTAACGGTTTCCTGCAGCTCAGCAACCTGACACAACAGATCGTGAACCTGCACACAGCTTTTGTAGGTACTTTTTTCCAGGAGAAGTGTCTGGGCACTTGTTACAACCTGCTGTCTGTACTGAAGTCTCCTTTCTTACCAGTTCCATCTGCATAGAGGCACTAGACATTACAGAGGCTTCCTCTGTAGAAACACTGGTTTTAGCTCCAAGTTCCTGCACACCATCCTGGCGGGGACCTCCTGAGTTGCTAGCATGACTAAGCCCTTCCTGTGTGCCCTTCCGTCCAAACTGCTGTCCAAATTGCAAGCTCACACCCTGTTTGCCTGTCCTGGTCACTGTGCTCCTGGTCACTTGCCATCCCCATGTTGCTTTTTATAGGGGAGGAGTGGTTGCAGTTGCTCTGGTGAGGCCCAGCCCTCCTTAGTATCTCCCTCAGGAGCTGCTGGTACCTGGCATGTCTCTCCACTGCCCTGGAATGTTCTTATCTCAGGAAAACCCCCTCTGTGCTGAGATCTGCTGCTCTCCTGCAGGTCAGACTGGCTCCAGAGTAGCTCCCCTTGGTGACTGACCAATGAGAGGTTGCCTAGGTGATTTGTCTACACTGTTCTCAGATTGATGGATTAGTAGTGAGATTCAAGCAAGTCTTCATATTAATGATTCCCTGCACTGGAACAGCTGCTGCCACCCATGGAAGCCCTATGGAATTTTTCTTTATTTTTTGTATGAAGCCTACCGCCTCTTTTTTGGAGAAGGAACAAGGCATAAAAGGTATGGTGAGCCCTGATATTTTAAGGCCTGCCCTGTACTTGTGACTGACTAAATCTGTAGTGATGGAATGTGACTCACTGAAAAAAATAACCCTACAATGGAAGAAGGCTCAGCGGAAAAGGGCAGGGGTGATGTGCCCATGAAGCTCAAGGAATAAGGCAAAGGAGCTAACCAGCTCGACCAAAAGGGAACCAGACAGTGGCCTTTGTTTTAGATAAGCAGCTATCTGTAGTTGAATGGATCATGCGGTGATGTAAATGTCTCCCTCAGTCAGCCAGATCAGCATGGGGGGGGTGTAAAAATGTGGTTCAGTCCAACACAGAGTATAAAACTGAACAACTAGTAAAAGAACTTCGAACAGAGCAGTAGGTTTGCGTTGACTCCACCCATGTATGCCTTCCCAGCAACTGGAGATATTAAACATTACACCTTTCATGCATGGAATATCTAAAAGAATTGGGGATTGAGTGTTGGACTCTGGAAGTATTAGAGGTGGATAATTGCTGAGGGAGACTGAGGTGTCTCAGTAGACCAGAACCTTGATTTCAGAGGGATTATCATCAGATTCCTCCATCTGTGGAATTATAGATCATACAGTCGGCCTCCTTATGCTGTACACTTTGTCATCTAGGATTGTAAAGTGCCTCAGCAACTTCCCAGAGTTACAGAGGAAGTTTTCATGGCTTGTAAGTGACTCTACCTGGATTGCCACCTGAGTACGTGATCCTGTGTAGTGACAGTTTTACAGTATGTGGTGGTAGTGGAAGACAGCATTCTGGTCACTCACTGATTGCAAGGTGTTCAAGGTTATTCATCTGAGCTACAGAAATGCTAAGCTTGTTTGGAGGGACCCAATTTGTGTTGCTGCCTGGCAAAGTATGTGCCTTCTGCCCTAAGAGTCACTATGAGAGGTTTCTTGGCCTGGCTGGCCTTCTATGTACAATCATCACTATGACATCTCTATTGAAAAAAGTCCTACTGAAAAGAAGAAAATAAACAGAAGAATCAGGGGACTGAGGATGGCAATTTTTATTTTTTTTTTTCTTTTTCCTTTTGAAAGCAGGGTCTTCTCAAATAAATGGTTCTTTTTAACTTCAGCCTATCAAATCAGTCAATTCAGATAGGGATGCCAATGATGCCAAATTAAGTATGTTGTTCTCTAAGAGGTGTGTAGGACATTGGGACAGTAGGCTTGTTCTTTTACATAGTATTCCGGAGGAGTAGAATATATTCAACCACTAATGAAGAGAATCTAGCAATTTAATGCCTAGATATCCATTACTAGATGATGCCGTGCTAATGGAGCACTTATTGTGGTCACCCACATGTTGCATGCAAATATATTCAGTAGTGAATCCGTCTCCACATAATGATGATTAAACATACATTAGATACTGTATTCTCAGATTATTTTGTTAACTAGTCAGAGCTAATTCCTAACACACCAGAGCTGATCTATTGATTTCTGTTCTGATGCTTCTCTTATTTTCTTGTTTATCTTGCAACACTGTTCAGGAGTGGTACATATTCTTACATGCAGTTGTTTTTAGTTGTTGTATTGCAACTATTTTTTGCAGACTTCCAGAAGGACATTCATGTAATAGACTGAACTAGACAGTTGTTGCTTTAGAACATATGACTTTGTACAACCATTGTGGCAGATATTTCATTCACCTCTCCCCCTTATTATATTTGTTTGATAGTAATGGAAGGATTTGTCCTTGGAATATTGGATAGTGATATATCTTGTACCTCGGAAGAACTGTTTTAATGGGAATAACCTTTTTAGCACAAAATCGTTACTCACTATTTTAGATCCTTTTGCTGTCTGATGGAATTGAAATCAATATGCCATGCCATAGATACTGAAATTAAGTGTGAACTTGATTTGACTATCATATTGGTTTCCAGAATAACACTCTAGAGCTATTTAGCCACTAAATTACTTTCAGTTAAAAGTTTTTCCATTGATATTTTCATAACATGCTTTCCACGTATTCTCATTACATTTATACATTACCTTCATTCAGTTAGAGAAAATTCACATTTTCCAAATATATAGCAAGATTAGACTGAAATGCTGCCTACATTAAAAAAAAGACCTCAAACAAGGTCTCCTCCTTAGTTCTAAGGACAACGTTTAAACCACCACGAAATAAGCACATCATAAGAACTAAATGTTTCATATGAGCTAGTGCAGTGACTTGTATGTCTAGTTCACTTGCATATCATAATTGCTAGGCAGGCATTGTACTAAGAATTCAGTTCTAAGCTTTTATGTCAAGTTGTCTTAAAGTTGACATATGTGGGTGAACAGGATCGTGGAAGAAGCAGAGACCAGAAGAAGAAATAGAAGAAGCAGGAACACTGTCAGGGGAAGGCCTGTGATCAAGTCCTAACAGCTCATAAACAGTATCTAACGACCCTACTGATTGAGGGGAATTCCACCCACTTGGCAGTTGGGGATTGCAGGTTGGGAAAGAAGATACGTTAGTACTATGTAAGCTATCTGTTTGTTATAATAAACGATTCTGGTTGCATCACCGACTGGGGTCCATGCCTTCCTACGCTACAGACCTAATCCTTTTATTGTCCTGAAGTTAACCTAATCTTTTTATTTGTCACATATTTGCACAATATAATTGCAAAGTGAGATTTGTCAATTCTGTCTTAAGTAGGTAAAAACTTATTTGTTCTGTGTCTTTAGTAGTAGTACTCTTGCATTATTAAAAAGCAACATAATTATTTTAAACATAATCATAAAACATGATGAACAAACTATTGCATTCCAAGATTTGATTTTGCTCAGTGAAATCATATAATAATTTTTTCCTTATCATTTAAAGCAACATAATGGCTACAATGCGAAAGAACTCTAATAAAGCAGTTCTGGAAGGTGAAGTTGAAGCAGGCCGAGCATCGTGTACACAAAGAACTGTCAGAACAAAGCTAATGGTGGAATATGCCTAAGAAGATGAGACTCAAGTGTATGCATGGGCAAAGAAGAACACAAAGGTCTCATGCATCCAGTATCTGTGAGTGTTCTCCACAAATCACAGAGTGTACCGTCATGGTAATGCTAAAACGAATAGGCTAAAAAGGTAACAAGTTGCTGCTTGCCAGGGCTGAGGGTAGCAACTTCTCAGCCTATGAATCCAGTTATTTTAATCTTAAGTGAAAAGAGTTTATTCTTAACTTCATTTGGTAAGAGATTGGAAATGAAATATTCATCAGCTTCTGAAAAATTCTTATTTCATAGTTAAGGAGTTATTTCCCTCCTCATCTGTGCTAGATATGAGCACAAAGCACTTCAATTAAACAGTGAGAGATGTGAATTGTATAGCAATTGACAACAAGGTATATGATTAGTGACACATATTCCACTAAAGTTTTAACACTGAACTGTCAAATTGATTTTATAAACATATTTTGAAACCAAAGAGGGGGTATGGAGCTTCATTCCACCCCTGCTGCCCCTCCATTTTCCAATGGAAACAAAGTTCAGATAATGTAGTTGGTAGAGCAAGAATTATACCTAATGGCAGCTCACTGTGAAGACCTAAAGGCATAGTAGCTTGGAAATGTGAGCAAATTGTACATCACATAATGGTCCCAAGCTAGCAGGCAGCTTATATCATGGAAAGCCATATGCCCTCTGCTACAGATCATTCCATCAGTGTCCCTGGTGAAGTAAGGTTCCTGATCAAATTACCGTTTATATTAAGTAGAGGGTTACTTAGAGCTTGTAATCAGGATTACTAGGTAGTTTAAACTTGCAAAGCTATGATGGGTAAGGAACTGCCAAGTTACCTAAACTTTTGGTGTGTCTCAAATGTCACTGTTTTGGAGGTTCATTTTACTATCTAACCAACATGGAGAGCTACTCCTGTTTTATCCTAAATGTCCTACAAATTTCTTGAACGGCTGACATATCATGTATCTTTTCTGTTGCCTACTTGTAAAACAGGGAAAATATTTCTTTTTATCATGTATAACAAAAATTGAATAAGTATTTTGCCTAAGAATGCTTGCAGTCATTGTATTGCCTAGTGTAGGAATTGATGATACAGTCTGGAGCTAATGAACAGTACTATACTAATAATGAAATAGTGTACTCTTTCTGTAAAGTTTCTTCTGTAAGTCAACTACTCGCACTTTTTTTTTTTTGTCTTATAAACTAGAAATACATTAATAGTATGCATGTTCTTTCTCTGGGAAAATCATGGTTTTTTTCATCTAAAGGAGAATTCAAACTCAAAAATGTTTCAGTTCACAATCCTTCAGCATTAGATGTTTTGACTCTTATTTGATATGCTGATTTGGAGTAGAAACTTTTTGTTAAAGTTCTCATAGACTAAGCACAAACTTAAGTTTGAATAAACTAATTGGATTTATAAGAAACAAACTTCAGCTAGACTTTAGGTCTAGATTAAAAGTCATTCACGCATCAAAAGTTAAATACAGTAGTCTTTAGGTTTTGTTTTGCTTTTTCCTGAAAAGATAAAACAGACTTAAAATTTAGTGTATTATCTTAGCAACACTATTACTATATATAGAAAGTGATTATTTTGTTTTCCTAAGCTTTGTTAATACTACATCTGTTATTTAAGCAAATGGCTAAGGAGACTACTTGTTTTTGCTACGTTGTTTGGACATCAGTTTTAGTAATTCAGCACTAGATTAAGTGAAAGTTATTTTTCTTTTTTTAGAGCAAGAATTTTTTTTTTTTTGATAACTGAACAAAAGCTAATTCTGAATTTTGTGAAAGAAATAATGAAAAGTTTGACCAATAGTCTTTGTTATGAATCTTTTTATAGAAAGAGACAAAACAAGGTAGAACACTTGCTCTTTTTTTTTGTCTGTTAGTCATAAAATAGATTTTATGTTTAAGGGCAAAAAAAAATAATTACATAGATGCAGAAAATTGTATTCAAACAATTATACAACTTTGCCAATTTCTATATGGTAGAGTGTGTGTCTGCCAAACTGTTATTTTGGGGTTGATTTGGTTTTTTTTTTCCA
This sequence comes from Arenaria interpres, assembly GCA_013399435.1. Taxonomy (NCBI): domain Eukaryota; kingdom Metazoa; phylum Chordata; class Aves; order Charadriiformes; family Scolopacidae; genus Arenaria; species Arenaria interpres. The sequence continues at coordinate 7,498 of VXAK01013961.1, read as the reverse complement.
GACATACCAAAAATCCTTTCAGGAAGAAGAGTTAGGTCCCATACGTAGAATTATTAGTGCTGGGAGCAAAAATCTTCAAAATAACAAAGAGCTAACTTTTATTTTGAAATAATAAAAATGCATACCTAAAAAATTATTTAGTATAGCCTTCTTCCACTCATGTTTGTATTTTCTGTATTTGGACATTTTTAAATTTGTTGTTCTTATTTGATTTTTATTTAAACTCTATACATAAATGTTAGCTGATGTATTTTATATGGCTCGGGCTTTTGCTAGTATTTCATAAATGCTTATTACAAGACACAAGCCTTGCTTTTTATTTTTACTGTAGATAACTTCAGTCAATTATCTGTAGATTAACTGAAATTAATTTAGGAACAAGAATTTAAGCTCATGAATGACCTTGTTCTTCAACTATGTACATGTTTAATACTTCAGAGTATGGTTAGAACACTTGTTATGAGTGATCCAAGCCAGGCTTTGAAATTAATTTGTGCTAAGTACTGTATGTTAGGGAACTGATCTTAGAGGGTATCCTCTCTTGCATCATGCTGTGTGCTTTTTTCCTAGTGTTCACTTTGCACCTGACTAGTAATGGCAAGATTTCAGTGTATGCTTGAACTGCCCTTTCTCTGCTCCATTGCAACTGAGAATGGACTAGACTGGCTTCTAAATTCTGAGAGATAATGAAGTTATATATGCACTACAGTTACGCTTGTAAGGCCAACTTAGACCTCCTTGCACTTACCCATCTAATTTGCTTGGATGCTGATGTAAGTAGAACTGTGACACTGCAGAGTGCGGTATGCCTGCCCAAGCCTGTCTGGGAAGCTGCCTAAGTGGCAGTGGGATTAGATTCTACTGAGCTCACTGCTGCGTGGCTTCTCTCATCTTTCTAGCCATCTCTCTTCATATGAAGGAAATGTCAGTTGGCGCTGGCAGAAGTGGGAACTTTCACCTCTAATGTTTATTTTCTAGGTGTTGATTTCATTTCTGTCACTCTTTCTTACGGAGTTGAAATGCTTTTCTCTTCTGCTCACTAGCAGAATAGCACATTTGTTGTTTCTTGGCACAAGACTTGTGCTGCTGATTCATTCTTCAGTTTTATATCTGTTGAATTACAGAGTTCATTTGGTCAGTCCAGTTGAGCTTCCACCTGCCTCCCTGCCCGAGAGCATATAACTGATCATAGCTGAAAGTATTTGTAATATCCACCTGAAAATAGTTGGAAACATTGTGTAACTCTGATTATGTGCACAGATGGACATGGCTGTCATTTAAGTTCCATGGCAAAAGAAAGGGAGATGGAGAATTCTAAAATGTAGATGCTTTAACTTATAGTAGTTGATAAATTATAACTTAATTATAACAGTCTGCACCTTGGAAAAAAAAAAAAATCCTGAATTTAACCAGAATATTTTTGTCTTCAGTGGGTGATGTTCAGGAAACTCAATCACCTCAGACAAACCACTTCATGTAGAAGTCAGTTTAGTTAATTACAGTTCATGCTGAGCAAAATTTAGTTAGATGTCAGAACCTTAGTTGACTGAGAGTGAATTGGTAGATTGTCCATGCTTTCTGGCTATGGTAATTTTGGCAAACTAGTAGACTTATTAAACAAACGCTGCCAACAGAAGCAAACCAGAATAGCATCAGTAGCACTTTAGAAACTATGGCAGCATGTACAATACAGTCATTAAAATATGAGTGTAGGACAGAAAATACTAATGATCTTTGGATGCCACTGTAAAAACGTATAGGAAGGATGGGCATAGAAAAGTTATAGAACAGGAGGTTTGATTAAAAAGAGACCAGTAGCCTTGAATCTCCTGAAGGTTCAAAAAGGAAAGAAGAGAACTTGGCAATGTTGAAGTCAGCAAGTTTTTACAGATCTACGTTCAGCACACACTGTTCGTTTTAAGAGATTCCTAAATTTAAGCAAACATGAATGTTTAGTAAGAATTAATCAAATGTAAACAACTTTGAGTTTGTTAATAGCAGCAAGTCAGTCATCAAGCTGAATGGAAAATTATTTTTCCCTTAAGAAAGGTAAATCTGTGATATATTTATGAAGTTTGATTTATGTTTTAGTCTCCTATATGCTTGTATGGGTTTGATGTGTCTTGAGCTCAAGATGGTACATTTAAATTATAGGTTGATGGGATTTCTTAAGTGTTTGGAAACAGCTCATTTAATTATAAGGATCCTCCAGTTTTCTTTGACATTGTTACATTGTATATAAGCCATCCTAACAGCCCATCACTTCCTTTAGGTAGACATGGCTGCAATTAGCATGACGTTTCATAAGGTATGCTCATGATCAAAATCTTTGATTATTTATAAATCTTATTTGGCACAAGCACAGCATTGTGGGTTATTATTATTTTTTGTTTCTAGTTATATAATGGCAGTAATTATCTTTCACTAAATTATTAGCGTTATAATTTATTCTATTACAAAACAATATAGAGACAAGGAAGTTGATAAAGTGCCTGAATTTTCTATGCTAGGCAATTACCCCTAATGATGAAAGGTTAGATTTTCACTAGCCTAGATTTAAATCTGCTATGTATGGATTGAACCTATCATTGATTTGAATGCCTTTTTATCTTGATAGCTTGAAGAAAATTCTGATCCAGTTACCAAAGTGTATATCCCAAGAAGGATACTCTGTGTGAGTAATAACTTCTCATTTTCTTCTGGACATGCTGTATACTAAACACCTGATTTATAAATAACCTATAAAATGGACTACATTTATTAATGTCTAAGTAATCACAGAAAGAATTGCTATATTGCATCAAATTCAAAATATCAATGATTCCAATGAACTGCTGATTTTATTTTCTTCCCAGAAAGAACAAATCATTCCTTCAAATATGATTCTTCTGCCAGTTGTTAATGTTAACAATATCGGTTCTTTTTTGAAGATAAAGCTGTGACCAGAGCCTCTTCTCGAGCTGTGCTCCCTTCTCTGAATCTGTAGAACATTTTTTGCTTTTTTCCTTCTTTTTTCTCCCCCTTTTTTCCCTTTTTTTAACAAAACTAAACAAACTTTTTTTGTTTTGTCACTTCATCAGGTGCTTTTTCTCCCTCCAGAAATACTCTGTACCCTTTCCACTATGAAATAATAATAATAAATTATTATTATTATTTATAAGCAAAGCATAAATTGTAGGGAATTACTGTGCAAGTACCATGTATGCAAGTATATTTGAGGGGGTGATGTACAGACATGGAAGTGCACAATTTGCAGCCTAAGTGATGGGTCATATGACACTCAATAGTCATGGAATAGCAAATGGGGCAGTGGAAGTTGTGCTCTGTCTTAATGCAGACAAGTGCCTTTACATATTGCTCTGACATGGAGACACCTAATGCAGTGATCTCTGTTTTTCCCTTTACTGCTGCTAGGCTGCTGTAGTGGGCAATTTGAAGGCTTTGCAGTAGTCTGTCGTCACGCAACAAATTTTCTGTTCTGTGGGGTGTTTGTGGCTTTTGGTCGGTTGCACTGGTGGTCTCAAGTTGGGTGTCAACGGGTAGTGTTTTTGTGAATTGTGATGCATGAGGGCAGGTGAAGCTGGCTTTCTGGACATCTTTTGGGACTAAAGTAAGAGCTAATCAATCATTTTCTGTCAAAACATTGTTTCTAACAGAAAATATTGAATTCATTGAAATTAAAAGATCAGAGAAAAAGCATTCTATTGATTTTTCTTTTTTGACTAACATTTTTACTTTATCAAAAAGGAACTTTGTAATTTTAATTTCAAAGGCTTGGTTTATTAAAATAATATACAAATGTGAATTGAAATGCAACATTTTCCCTTATTAAATCAATAACATCTTATTGATCAGAACCATATTTTTGTTTCTGAGAATATTGGTTTAGTATTATGCTGAAATTCAATGTTTGACCAGGATTGAGAATTTCTTTATGCTTTTAGTAGAATTAACCATGAAAAAGAAGCAGCCAGTTCCCAGCCAGCTCTCATTAAAGCATAAACCCTTCTTCCATTTCATATATATATTTCGCTCTGACTTCCATCCCTAAAGCCTCTTTATTTTGTTCCTTTCCCTAGAAAATTAGGACTGTGCTCATCAAGAAAGGGTGAAAAGCTTGTCTACAAGGGGGCAAGGGTGTTAATATACAGTATGTCTGTGAATTTACAGCATGTTGGTAATTGTGGACACTCTAGTTACTTAGTATAGTTTTGACTGACTAGCTTTCCATTGCCTACTGCTGTGCTGCCAACTCAAAGTGTACACTGTCCTTCAGTATCCTTCCCAGGCAGACAAGCACTCAAAATCATTTACCATTGGAGAGAAGTCACCAGAATGTAAGTGGTCGTTGCCCCGTAGTCCCCAAGAGGTCAGAAAAATAAATATCTCGGTGGATATAAGCCATTGAACCTAAATCACTGAAGCTATAATATGGATATTGCTCAAGGAATATAGATTTGTAGGAAATCACCACTTTACTGACTGTATTTAGCTCCAGAAATCTTTAGTGAGATTTACTCACAGGAAAAGGAGCTTTAGACATTATCTAATCAAAGATCAGTATAAGCATTTGATGATATGCAAATAACTATGAGTTGCCCAGACGTTTGATGACAAATCTTTTGAGGGCTCTGTGTGTGTGTATAAATATATATGTATGTCTCGGTGTACATACACTGTGGGATATTGTCCTTGTTAAAAGACACAGTATTTTAGTTTCTGTTTATTGTTGCAATACTTGTGGTCACCAAAGCTAGGACTGCAGTCAAGTCATTTAGCCAGAGGTTCATATTCTTTAAGGAAATGTATATGGACACTTGTCAATAAAAATTGTCATTCAGAAGAGAGATTTGGGGCTGGAAAATACACTTATCCCCATCACTAGAGCAGATGTAAATCTTCATTTGTTTTTTTGGGAAATGGCTGTAATTTGTGGGATGTAGGTTTTTATCACAGAATCGCCTAGGTTGGAAGGGACCTTTAAGATCATCTAGTCCAACCACAAAAACAAACAAAACCCAACAACAACAAAAAAACCCAAACCACCACACACTCCAACAGTAAACCGTATTCCCGAGCACCATGTCAATTCGTCTTTGAAGTATCTCCAGGGATGGTGCCTCAACCACTTCCCTGGGCAGCCCATTCCAATGCCTGATAACACTTTCAGTGAAGAAATTTTTCCTAATAACGAACCGGAACCTCCCCTGGCGCAACTTAAGGCCATTTCCTCTTGTCCTATTGCCTGTAACTTGGGAGAAGAGACCTACCCCCACCTCCCTACAACCTCCTTTTAGGTAATTTTAGAGAGCAATAAGGTCTCCCCTCAGCCTCCTCTTCTCTAGACTGAACAACCCCAGCTCCCTCAGCTTCTCCTCATAAGACCCCTCACCAGGTTCGTTGCCCTTCTCTGGACCAACTGCAGCACGTCAATGTCTTTAATCATTGTATGTGGCAGTTGGTTTTGCACAACATTAATTTTTGTGTGCGTATATTTGAAAATAGTTACCTGATGTATGACTATCAAACAGATTTTGAATTCTAAACACCTGAAAAATGAGGGGTTATTTTGTTAGTATTATGCTATAAAATTGTTTCATACAGCACCAGGAATGCCTCTGTTTTAAGCATTATTGTTTCCCTTTGAAGATGCTTGGGTAAACAGAACTTTTTCAGGTTTACTTTCTGAATTTCTCATTATAAGGAAATGCTAAAGCATATGCTCTTGATAATCAGTAAGAGTATTTGTTGGCTTTGCCTATTGTACACCTCTCTCTGACTTGGATCTCAAACAACCACTTAAGAGGCCTCCTATGCAAGTATATGAACATAAAATAAATAAGATGAACGTTTCAAACAAATAGCTTATCTTTATTTTTGATTCAACCATCCATTATAAACATGCATTATGTTGCAACTCCTGTTGAGATGAGCGCTGCAGGAGTCATGAGCAGAGCAGGCCTGACTGCCATCCTGATTAGATCACCAACTGAGCAGCAGTGATTTAAACAAAATTGGCTGGGCAATGGCTGCTGATGTGCTATTGTTTTTTTAAAGCTATGGAAGCATAGTGAAGTGGTCAGAGTATGAGTCTAGAAACCAGTATTTTGGGTTCTCTTCCTGCTAGAGAAACATCTCATTTGCAACCTGCATCAAGTAACATTTCCTTAACTGAAAAAAGGATATAAAACACTTATTTTTTGCAACTGTAGGGTTCTGTGTGTATTCCAGCAAGTCAAGGAATTTTCCATTGACAGATAATTGAATGCCAGAAACTGCAATTAATGATTCTATTTATTTTTTTTTTAAATCGGGTTGTTCATGTCCCAGAAATGGAAACTGTAAAATAATTTTGTTTGGAAAAAGATGATTGCATGATATTTCAAAAAGACCACACATTTTCTGCTCAGGAAGGCTTATCAATGATGTTTTTGTCAGTTCACTGCTAATTGTAGCAGGAAGGATGGGAGGAACATTAGTTTCTGTGAACAGCTTTTTGGGATAACAGTCTCCTCCTTGCGGTTACGTGTCAGAGAATTATGAAAATCTAGGAATGTAAAAATAAGGGAGAACAGGGATTTCTTGTGGAAGTGGAGCAGTAAGTTTAGCTTACAGATATTGTAAAGTGTGTGGGACTTCTAGCTTTTCGTTAGTTAATTGCTAGGATTGCTTACAATGGAGTCTACCAAAATGACAAAATGTTGTTTGAATGTTATCCCTACAGGACACGGCTACTATTTCTATGCTTTTTTTACTACTCATAACCAATTAAAGTCAGATTTCTGCTGTTACTTGCCTATGCAGAAAGGAACACTAAATGTGTTTTAATTTTAACTTGTAGGAATTTAGTAAGCAGATGAGTAAACTTCCCATACCTGTACCCCTGTACTTGATGCAGCTTACATCCCTGTCACCAAAACAGGAGCAGAATGTGAGGGAGGACCCAATTTAATGGTTAGGCAAGAGGTGAGTAATCACTATGACTCAAGCTCTTGATGGAAAGGAGTATTATTAGTGCCAGTGGGAAACAAACTTCCTTTCTGAGAAACAACTGGCTGTCATGGCATCTGTTAAAAACAAAAACCACTCACAAGTAAACCTTTCTCCTGCCACATTGTAGAAGGAAAACTGAAATGCTTATTCAGTGCTGTGCTTTATGCACACATCTCCTCAACTGTCCATAATTCACGCCAGAGTTTGGAGGATTTTTCTGGTGTCCTGGATTCAGCTGGGATAGAGCTAATTTTCTTTCTAGTGGCTGCTATGTTTCAGATTTGTTATGGAAGGAATGTCAATAACGCATATTGTTTTAGTTCTTGCTAGGCAATGTTTATACTTCTCAAGGACTTACTTCAGTTTCCTATAGAAGCTGAGAAGGAGCATAGACAGAACAATGGAATAGTCCATACAGTATATGTCATGCTCAGCATATAAATGGGGGTTGGCCAGGAGATGTGAATCCGTGATCACTGCTCCGGATGGGCTGGGAAACCAATTC
>VXAK01013959.1:18098-57447 GCA_013399435.1 Arenaria interpres | reverse complement strand
ACTTGGACATTGAGCCATTAACTACAACCCTTATAGTACAGCCACCAAGCCAGTTCCTTATCCACCGAGTGATCCATCCATTGAATCCATGGGTTTCCAATTTTGAGACCGGGATGTCGTGCGGGATAGTGTCAGATGCTTTGCATAAGTGTAGGTAGATGACGTCTGTCCAGGTATGACAACCCTGCCTGGGAGGTCAAGGAAGACCAACAGCATGGATGCAGATTCTTCTGCACTAACTCAGTTCGTTGCTGGAGAGTGGTCCTCGGCACATTTAATTTATTAACAGAGATGTAGCCAGCTAGCCCCGTTGAAATGATGGCCCCATGCAGGTGACATGTATAATCTTCTAATGTTTTCTACAGAAACGCAAGTCGCAGAAATTAATGAGACAGCCTATTTTCCAGTGAGAAAGTGGAAAGACCATTTCCATCAGCTTCAGCAAGAGATGAATCGGGTCTTATAGGCAGACCCGATTCAAGAGTAAATAAGTAAAGCAAGAAGGAAAACCAATCCTTCTTCTCTGTGAGATTGGCAATCCAAGCATGTTATTCGTGAAACTCAAACAGTTCACATAAACTTATGAAAGTTTGGGAGGGACTTCTCTGAATTGGACTATTTGACACTTACACCCTTCACCCAAAATACTACAAACTAGACTGGTGCAGCCCAGTCACAGCCATTGAGTCACGTTCAGGTCAAATGCAGCTCCAAAGCTGGGGACTATGTTTTGTGACCACTGGTGAGGTAGTGTGGACGCCAGGACTCCTCTTGCCTTGGGAGAAAGCAAGCCAGAGGTGAAAGTCCATTTCACTACCTTTTTCCAGGATCCAGCTGAAAGCTCAACCCTTTCCCAGTCATGAGGGGAGTCTAATTCACACCATGATGGGAGTTTTCCTTCTTTCACTTCTTCAAGTGTGCATTTTCATAGCTCTGTCATGTGGCAACTTTGATGTGCAATGAGTCAGACAGGTGTACCCTGCCTGGACTCTGTCATTAGCCATTGTGAAGAGCTTAGATAAGTAAGCCAAAAAAGCTACCCAGTTGTTTGTGCACAGAATTGTTAAAGAGGTGATGTGATCAACTGGATGAATATCTCTGACCACGTTGCTCTTTTCTTTGTATCTTTCATTTCTATCTTTGTATCCCACTTCACAATGTCCCCGCAAAGAATACAATAATCTTTTATACCGGTGAAAGAAGTTAAGGCTACAGAACTGTTCATCACAGTTAAATGAGATTCAAGGGGCACTGCACAGAGGGACTTTCTCAAGGATTTCTATCAAACTGACACCAACCAGTGTAATTTGTGCCAGCAGCACAACCGTGTATTGACTATAGGTTTTCTTTCAAGGGGAAAGAAAACATATTCCCACCTAACACCTACTACATATTCCCACCTAAAACCTCAAGAAATGTAGGGCAGAGACTAGGTTTACATTGCTTTTTGTCCTAGAATTTATATGTGGGTTACAGTGCATGTAAGCCTTTAATTATGTGAAATAGGTGAATAAAACTTGACATTTGTAGATAAAGCAAGTCAATAGCTACTTGGTTGCACATTTTTATGGACTGTCTCTCACATACTTTTCTAGGCACAGGTATTTTATCTAACTCTGTAAAGTAAGTCTTACTCTCTCGGGCTTTTACTTTTTTGGAGGAGTATTTCCCCTGTTCTCCCATGTGAGAAATTTTACTTCTCCTCAGATAATTTACTCCTTCCAGGGAAGACTGAGGGGTGTCAGGGTGGCAGCTACTGCAAATAGTGCTGGCAGCGCTGGCGCAGTGCCACAGTCCGTGAAGCCCCAGATAAATTACCAGGTTCTCTGAGCTTCTGTCTGGGTTGATTTATTTGGTTCATTGTTTTTTAGCACAAAACTTACTGAAAACAGCTCTCAAAAGCCTTTTCTCAGCAATATTGTGTACAGTAGTCTACAGACTACCACTGCATTGATGGGACCTTTAGGCATTTATGGAGAGCAAGAAGCAGTCCTTCCTTCTTTATCCAGGTCTCATTCAGTTTTTTTGCACAGAGGACAACTCATTTTGACTTCTGGATAAACTCAGCATTGGGAACAAAGGTGTTTTGCTAATCCAGGTGTTTTTACTTCTCTGCAGAGCAATTATTTTTGAATAATCTTGATGACCTTCCCATAACCTTCAGAGCTTTTCTTTCCATATTGTAGCACTGGACTCCAAAAGCTTCTCAGTTTTAATCCTCATTCTGCTAGAGGGGTCTTCTTTACTATCACAGGAGGTCAATTAATACTCCAAATCTCCATTTCCCCACCAACATCAAGGGATATTGTGGTAATAATTGGAAGATTTTGACAGAGCGCTCATTAGCAGCAGCTTCATTAAAATTTTATTAAAGGAAAAAAAAAAAGAGGGAGTCTCCAGCTGATAGTAGAAAAAAAGTGTTTTATGCAGAGGAGACAACAATTCCGAGAGCGGAGGGTTTGGAACTAGATGATCTTTGAGGTCCCTTCCAAACTCTAACCATTCTGTGGTTCTAAGATCCTGTGACTTGTCTCTGACCTGGCCCTGTGAAGCGTGTTTGGTCGGCTTGCTGCTGCCTGCTTCGGGAGCCATGGCACACAGGCTTCTCCTCACGCCGTGGGCCGCAGCTCCGTGCTTGCCCTGTCTTGCCATGTGTCCCAAGTGCCGACGCTGCTGGCTTCCAGCTGCACAGCAGAGGTGGGCTGCCCAGAACAACGTCACAACCACTGGGAGCCTATTTATCTTTCTGGGTTGTAAAAGGGCTATAAATATGCCAACCTTCCAAAAACAATTCCCAGTGCAACGTGAAGGCTTTTCTTTTCTCTCCCTCACATATTTATTGATTATTTTTCCCCTTCCTCTAGCAGTGGGTAAGACAGCCCTCCTAAGCAGAGGCAAGCTGCCCTGGAGTGTAGCTGAGTGGAGGAGGAACAAGAAGCAGCAGCTGCATCAAAGGCAGCCCCGCCACTGCCAGCTTTTCACCCTCACAGTACGGCACACTTTTAATTGAAAAAGGAGGCCTTAGCGAGCCCAGGGAACCACTGAGAGCCTGCTTCTAAAAGGTACTGACTGCTGATTCAAGGCCACCAAGTATTTTCTCATTCTGTGGGTTTCGGCTTGAGGCAGCTCTGTGCTTCTCAGGGGCTATTTGGGTCTTACCAGCTCAGACTTCCAGGTGCCATGTCCCTACAGGAGTCAGCGTGGCAGCCTAAAACTAAGAGGCATGAATAATGTTGTTACGTTTTGCAATCAGCTACTAGATTTTGCTTCTGACAGTCAGTCGGCAGGGGTTTTGTTTTGAGTGGTTTACAGCGTTACTCGCACTTTGTAGATGCATTGGGGCATCTACAAGGAAAATCTGTGATTTTTCTGTACAGCAGCAACATATTGGAGTGTCAGGTGGTAGAATCAGGTGAACGCAAAAAGCAGAAAGTGACTTAAATACTATATTTTAATGTGTTTAAAGGATTCTTAATCTGACAGCTGGCAATGTCCACATAAGCAGCAGGAATGAACTCTAGTATTTCTGATTTCAGTGCCAGTCAGTTTTGATGTGCACCAACAGATGAGCTTCCCTGGCATCTGATCAGGATGGGTCTTTATTCTCTGCTCTGTTTCTAAAGGGCTCCTCCTTCCTCCTCGTCCTCTCCCTGCTCTCTCTCCGCGTGGAAATTAATTGAAGAGTCAAAATGGCCAGAATGCCCTTTTACTGTCATGCCCTTTTACATACAGATGTGGACTTGTTTCAAAACTCCTGTTAGAGCTCATGGTTAATTAAAATCCTCTCATTGTGAGGAACCAGTTTCTGAGGTCGTGTTGCCCTGACTTGTTTTGCTGCTGTCCTGCATACACCCAATAAAGAGAGGATAAAATAAATTCCAGGGCATCTGTGGCACCTGTAGCAAATCCCTCAGAAGGACAAAAAAAAAAATTGGTGAGCAATATGTACACCATTCTAGCTTCTTACCATGTTCAAATACTTAATGACAGCTAAAAAATATCCTGACTGCAACTGCTGAGGAATATTGCAGTAAATCATGCTTATCTGCATTGTTGCTGTTTTCTGCTGTATTGTTTTCTATAGTGAAAAAGTAATTCTTCCTAAACCAAATATTGCATATTTCATAATTAAAGGAACAGAAGGTGTTCTCGTACAGTTCTGCCATGTTTGTGTTTTTATCCAGTCGGTTCCGGCCTGACGCAGGTTTGTGAGCGGCAAGTGCTATAAATTACCCCTGGGGGATATTCCTCTTTCCTGGGTCTGCGGGGTGAGACGCACCGTCCCGTGCCCAGCCTCTCCTCGCTGCCCAGCCTCCCTCCCCTGTCTTCTCCATATGCTCCGGTCTGGGTGCATCACATGCTGCTGGGGAGGCCTGGCAAGGCTTCCTCCCAACGCCAGATCCTGCGATCGCTCTTTGCCGTGTTTACATCCCCCAGCCTTCCTTATGGCTGTGCTGTGCCTCTTGGCAGGTAGGGGTGGGAAGCATCAGGAAGGGTTCAGTCCTGGCCACATGCATCAGGACAGACTCAGCATCCGACCACACATATCGCTTTAATGGAGGATGAAAATGCAGAAGCTCTAATAAGCGGGATTGGTATGTCTGGGCAGTCTTTTGAGGGGTGCCAGAGGCTGATGGTGAGGTCAGATATCAGCAATATCTGCACAGTTGCATGCAATTTCTGGCAATACGGACTCCGAAGGCATTGCCTTGGGACATCAGCACGAATGAACCTTCTGGGTGAGAAAGGAAATATACTAAGATCCTCTTTTCCTAGAGATACGGCAGCAGCCTGCCTTAGAGTAATCACTTCTCAAAATCGACTTGTAATAGCAATTATTGCATTTAGCTTTTGCTTTGTTTGAACCTTGTGCTGGGAAAAAGTAAGAGGATTTGGATAAAAGCCTAAACCCAATTAATCTCTTAGGATTTTATGTTTCCTCAATTTGACTTTATTTTTTTAGTGTATTTTACATATCAAATTCTTTTATCTAGGGAATTTAAGTTTACATTGTTTTGCTACCCTAGTTGCATCTATTCCTAAAGCAGGAGGAGGAAGTCCATAGATCTGTAATGCCGTTTAGTGGTCTCAGGTTATACAGCATTCACCCTGAAGCACACGTTACTGATGGCATTTTATTTCTCTAAAGTATCACGCTTGGAATTTCCCAACAAAGAGCACTTTTGGCTTAAGAAAAGAGCTGTATAATTATTCTCCCTGCCTCGGCTGTTTGCTGAATGGGTTCTTTGCTTCAGCACATGGTGAAGACAACGTCCAGAGGTTGGAGTCAATAACTCGCTATGCACCGCGTTTGGGTGTATGCTTGCTGAATCCTGAGGTGAACAAATTTCCAGGTAAGGAACCGAGTGTTTCTTAAACACTTAGATATGCAAGGGTACTGATGGTTTTGCAGGACATAAAATCAAACCAGCATATGATAGGAAGGCAGCAAACCCACAGCAAAGTAATCACACAGCAGCAAGAGAGCAGCTCTGCTGACATCCTGGTCTGTGCTTGCGGCTGGTAACACCAATTAGCACGCCGCTGCCTCACCTCACGTTCATTAGCATATGCACATTCACACATCTCGTAAACCTTTATCACATTTAGTAAAAATTGTCCTTCTGTTCCCTTTTGCCCTTCTGTGCAGAGAGATGTTGCTGTGGGATGGGTGAGAGGCAGTTTCAGAGGCTGTGCCATCCCAGCCAGGCAGGGTGACTGTCCCAGCCTGTTGGGACCTTTGGGGAACAGGCAGAAAAACTACAATACACTGAATGAAAAGGATAACAATTTGGACATCTTCTCCCAAATTTTCTAGCAGCAATTAACCATCTATTTTTAAATTCTCATTGTAGCTGCTTACAGCAAATGCAGCATCACGTGTGTCCTTTTGTCCCCTGCTGCCCCTGCTGCTGTTTGCAGCAATGGAAGCTTTCAGGTGCTCCACAGCATCTCGCACTCATCCTGATTAAGAGACCGCTCTCTCCTTAGAGGGCTTGTCACTAGCTCTCTCTGGAGACATAACACAAACCCATTGTCTCAGAATTTTAAATTTAATTTTTTATTTTAAATGCTTTTCTGAGAGCCTGAAACAAAAGACTGTCATAGTCTTTGTCCCTGTGTATCTATTGCATGCCTAAAAACCCTTCGATCCAAAGAGATGACTCCTTGTATTTTGCACTTTTAGCCTCTGAATGACCTGCAGTGTCCTGACATGACTGTTCATTTAATCATGAAGAAATTAAAGGCCCTCATACACATTTTCCTAACTCCAACTGACTTTTGTCCTATGAAATACTTAGCGTTTTACAACCAGCTAACACTGTTGTCATTAAGAAATTTGGAAAGTTGCAATTTCTTCTTCCTGCATCAAAGGGAACTTAGATGAGCAGAAGCCAAGCAGTAAATCTTAAAAGAGGGCTTTGTCTGAAATATCACAGTAACCCCCATGCTGACAGTGAATACCTAATTGAGATAGTTAATTCCCAGATAAGCCCAGATCAATAAGCCCGGGATGAAGTTTGTGACTATCGACAGCAAAGTCTCCTTCCTGGAGGGGCTGCAGCATGGGACTGGCCGGGAGGTGGGGGCTGGAAGGGGCTGGGCTGGGATACGTTTCCTAACTCTCGTCCTTAGTCTCCCACTGCAGCAGCAACACTCACGGCACCTCAAACAGAACGTGCAGAGAAAACACGCTCCTTCCCAAAGCTGCACGTCTGCATCCTCCCTCCCCACCCCAGAGTATCCCCTGAGCCCAACCTGCCTTCAGGCTCGGAAACTGTTGTGATGGGGTTTAGTACAAAACCCTGGCTGACAGGCAACAGACTGAGGAATAAGCGGCAAAAATGTTTTTAAAAACCGAACACCCACATGCTTCTCAGAGGAGAGAGCGGTAGAATAAGGACTTTTGCAATAGGGGTTGCCCTGCAGTATGACAGGTGTCTCTTAGGCACCTGCCTTACATCAAGGGAAGGGCAGGGAAGGGAAGGGAAGGGAAGGGAAGGGAAGGGAAGGGAAGGGAACAGTATCACTTTGCAAAGAGTAAGGAGATCACGTGCAGAAAGTCCCCATTCAGTTTATCAGGCTATGGTGTTGGAGATCATGGGAACTGTGTCAATTTTTTTCAGAAAAATTTTTGTACAGACCCAACATTGAAATAAATGTGCATGATACTCAATTTTCCACAAAAACTCTATAGATTTCTGTGGCCCAGATTCAACAAAATGCCTGCGCATGCTCTTAATTTTGGCCTATTGTGTACCCTAGTAAAACAAATGGGCAAGGAATACTTCTGCCCCACTGAAATCAAACCTTTCTTTACTGTTACAGTACGGACCATCCCCGGTCCTTGCTCTGCAGAAGACTGTGTTTGTGGGCAGTTTGATTGCCCAGAGATTAAACAGGAGGAAAGCACAGAGCCACTCTCAGCTGGAAGAGCGAAATGGAGCCAACAGCTGAGCAGCATGGGGTAGATGATGGAGTGCTGAAAAGTGTATGCTGAAAGACGAACGGAAGTATGATATTAGATGCTCACCATTTATTTAAATTTAAAAAAAATCTTTTAAAAAAGCAGGCAAAGAATGTGGAAAAGATCTAGAGAAAAAAGGAGTGCATATTTTTATGTCCACATTGCTAGCAATGTTTCTTAGGCTATTTATAATGATGTTTAAGACTAAAAATCTTTGAGATTATTTCAAACAAGCAGGCAGGCTAATCAAACTGACAACAGAAGCTATAGCAGCAGTTTGGTAGGGAAAAAACCAATTATTCTAGGTCTTTGTATGAATACAATCCAGTTATATTAACTTAATATGGGGAGAAAACCTTTATTTAGAAAGAAACCATTTTAACCTGAAAAACAATCATGTATCAAGTAATTCTCACTTCCAAATGACTATAAGTGCTCTTCTGTGCAAGATGTATCATTTTCAAAGTTTATAAATACCATTTGATTTGCTCCGCATCCAGCTTGGTGATCCTTTTCATGAGAGGGCACCAGCAGAAATCAGCCAAAGATCTTGCTGCTTGAAAATGACAGCAGTTTCGATAAGGTTCAGTACAATTTCACTTGACACTGGTTTTCTGATAAGGGTCCTGTATGTGACCACAGGGAGCAGAAGTGGTGGCTCAGCATTAGGCATTTAAATGTTGTTGCCGTCCACTTTGCGCTCATACGTATTAATCTGAATATCACTTTGCTGACTCCCTTTCTGCAGGTATGTGATGACACACTGATCAGGGGAGGTATAACATAAGAATATGTGAACTGCATATCAAATCTCAACACTTAAAGCACCAAAATAATGTTTTGTTTTTCAAGTGGAGACACCAAAGATCTCCTGCTGAACAGCTGAGACATTGGAGGGGGTAAAAGCATGGCAGAGGCATCCACCTTTTTCCACATGGTAGCTCTGCGGTTGATCTACTCAAAGGAGTGATGTTTTGAGATTGAGAAGGAACTTGTGGAAAGAAATTTCATCTGATTCTTGGTATGCAGTGGTAGAATATCAAGACCAAATATTTGTCCTAAAATCCAGGAAAGTTGCCTTGGTTACCCATTCTTCGCTAGCCAGACTCTTCACTGTGAGGTAAGAAGCTGACTTGGCTCTTCATTGTGAATCGAAATGCTGAAATTTCTCTTTCTACTTAGGTATGTATGTCATCAATCGCAAAACCAAGTGAACCCCAGTGCAGCTCCTGGTAGCCTCAGAGGGTGCCGCAGGACTGACCTCACGCCTCCCATCACTACCAGGAGGTGAAGCACTGAACTCACAGCTGACTCTGATGTGACAGGCAGAGCTTTCCAAGCAGCAGAACTATTGACATTAGTGGGGTAAACTGTGAACAAAATTACTTCGAAATCATGAATTTTGCAGATTTAGGCCCTGTTTACTTGACTTGTCCTTGGTTATCGTGACCAATCAAATCTAAATCAAGTTTCAGATTGGAAAAATGTGCCAAACGATGTTAATTTTGTCATTTAATACATTGTGACTTTAGAACAGAAAAAAATCCCCAAGGCATACGTTGTGCCAATTAGCTTGCTTTCAGTAGTTGAATACATCTGAATAATAAATTCAATTACAACCTCTGTGTACATTATGGAAATGGGATGACATGAGGCCATACTGATGTTTATTTAGCTGTCTGAGAATGATACACTTAACAAAGAAAAAAAATTTAGAAAATACTATCATCGTCATTGCTGAAACAAGAGTGAAGCCAAGTCCTGCCCCGAAGAGGTCTGACTATGGTCGTGGTGCTGCAGAGCCATGAGGACCTGATAAGAAGCCAGTGTGGCTGGCCAGGGGGTTCCCATTAGCTTCTGCAGGAAATAGCTCAGGTTCCTGGGCTTATGCCCAGGTGATGATAATATCACTGTGAGCGCAGGGGAAATGTGGCCAGCAAGAGAATTTTTTGCAAGGCAGCAGAATATGTCCCTTCAAAGAGCAAGCTGGTGGTTGGTTCAAGAAGGAGGAGCAAAACCTCCAAACCCTCTTTTTACACTAACTTAAAGGTTTCATACAGAAAGTTTCCCTCAGTGAGGTCCAGCAACACCTGTTTCTTGCCCAGGCCTGGAGGAATGGGAAGTCTCTTAGAGAGCTTGACTGATTTGTGATAAACCCTAATTCAAAAGTCTGAGGTAGAAAAAAAGCCAGAGATGCATTGTGAATTATAATATGTCCTCTTTCTAATTTGAGTTAGCCTCCTTTATTTTTTTTCATTTCTACTTTCTTGTTTTAACTGAAAAGCCTAAGGAAAAGCAAAGGACCAGTCTTAAACAAAACTTGTGAAATTTGTCATTTACATGATGTAAGCATATTCATGTTTGTTGAAACTGCTTTCTCTGCAGATAGATGCATACGACAACTGTATTCTCAGTTCAGGAGAGAACATCCAATTGATTACACACATATACACTGTGAAACCACGAAAATTTGCCTACTTTGTTTCACTTAACATTTGGCTCCTCTGAAGGCATAAAAATATGACTTTGAACGTTCGCCTCAAGGATTAAATAAAGAGGCCATAAGGAAAATCTTGCATCCCCTACAGTTTTTGTGTTATAACCCCTCCTGACTGACCTGATCACTCTTTATCATAACCTTGTATTTAATTACGAGCCAAATAATTCTTTTGCACTAAACATAGCATAAACTCTACAGTAATCAATTTAGGTCACTGGAAGCAATTCCTATTGAATCCCTATTTATCAAAGTTACCATAAATAAAAAAGGAGGACAATTTAAGGCACCGTCTGAAATTAAGGAAGCCAGAAGGCAATGCTTTGTTTCAGCAGTGTTGCTTTTCAGCTGTCGACGCAGCCCTGGTGTGTTACGCCAGCTCGGAGGTGTCCCCTGGTGGCTGCAACATTAACAGGATCAGCCACTAACTGGCCAAAAGCCTTCCTAAGGGATTAGATCAAATGCCCCAAAATGCAGGTAGTGAATCAGGTTAGATGTAGGTAAAATAGAAGATATTTAAAAAAAAAAAAAATCTGAAAAAGTTTTTATATGATAAGGTTTTTTTTCTTTCTTTGTAGCATGGGGAGTTGCCCACCTCCATGGGTTTCCAGTGTCATCTAACCCATCCCATGCTACAGCAGTGACCTAGTGTGATACCCTGCTCTTTTTCTGAGCCACATTATACCCGCTTTGCTTATATTTTGCTTCTAACTCTATCAGAAGTGCTGTCAGATATGTTGTACCCTGCAATGCCTAGCCATCTGCAGTATAATGCATAACCCTTTCACATCACTCAATTAGCAGCCTGTGGAACAGTTTGCAGGGGTGATGGTCATCCTTTCTGAATCTGCATTCCCAAAAATACTTCCTTGCAGCAGCTAAACTCTATGATCTTGCCTTTTGACACATCCTGTGCAAAGCTATACTTATGCATAGGCTATTTATTACATTATTGCTGCTCAAAACAGTAAGAACAAACCTAACATGACCCATGGTGCAGCAGAGGAATTGCAGGTCAGAGAAGTGAAGCCCAGCCTCACTGATACTTATTACAAAGAAAATCTCTGTAGGGTAAACATTATCCAGGCTAAAAGCAGAGAAGAAATATGGACAGAAGGAGAGAATAAATCAGCATCTTAGGAATCACTTGCCAATGTGACCCTTGATGCTTCTATATTACCGACACTTAGTTTCTCACCTTTAACTGAAAATATGTATCCGAGGCTTAAGGGGATAGTAAAGATTTTATTGGAGTTCACATGGTATGGCACGCCAAGAGAAATACAGCATGCAGGTCATCTCAAATTAGTGCCGATAAAACTTATATGTACTCTATCCAAGTACTTAAATGATGCTCTCGTCTCAGTGCTAGCCAAGCACTACGTAGCATCAAATTGCTTTGCTCCATTACACTGCCACGATTCTGTACGTTTCAGGTGGTTTGGATACTATCACCCTGGAAGCCACAAAAATCATAGAATGGTTAGAGTTGGAAGGGACCTTAAAGATCATCTAGTTCCAACCCCCCTGCCCTGGGCAGGGACACCTCCCGCTAGAGCAGGTTGCTCAAAGCCCCATCCAGCCTAGCCTTAAACACTGCCAGGGATGGGGCATCCACAACTTCCCTGGGCAAATAATGTACCAAATCAAAATGCATGGAGTGAAGAATGCTTTAAAATTTTTATTGAAGCAATTTTTTCTCTCTCTGCTTGGAAAGCAAATTATTTTATTTGTCCCAGGCCATGCTGTCCCAACCATGCAAAACGCCAAAGAGGGTCTCCAACAAAGAAAATCTCAGTGATGGAAAGAAATATCCACTGGTGCTTTACTGTGCTTTTGTGAGTGGCACTTGGCCAGGCTGACGCTGAGGAGCAATCTTACCTCAGACCCCTTGCAACCCCAGGATGGCAGCTCTGCCCTGCTCTTTGTAGATGCCTGACCAAGGAGCAAGGAATTTGGGGAGGCCAGTGTGCACAGACAGCAGTGTCCCTCTGATACTGGATATTCAGGGCATAGTCCTGACCACTTTTTACTTTCCAAATCTAGGCTTAAGGGGCTACTGGGAACTAGAAGGAAACAGAAACAGTTTTCTTGTGCATGAGAATGTGCTGACTTTAAGATCTTCACTGACATTTTTAGAGATAGAAATAAATGCTTCATATTACAGAGAGAAACTGAGAATATCCCTGCTTTGGTGGTATCGAATTGTACTTCAAACCCTATGTGTTGCAAACCACTGAATTTTAAACATTTGAACAGTGAGAAACTGAATATTACCTTTTTAAATGTGGAGAAAGAGGTTGGTATGAAAGAAGGAGAAAAAAAACGTAAAATTATTAATGAAGACAGACTGTTTCAATGTGCTGAATCCTTGAAAATTACAGTTAATCCTAGAGAAAAGGACTTAAAGGTAATGGGCAGGTGTATAAATCATTAGCACATTAATCTATGCATAAATTGATATTTACTGTAGCTGCCTGAGGAAGCTTAATTTATTCTCCTTGTGCTCAGATGATAACAACAGTTTTGGCCAGAGGTCTTTCTAATCAGTTATCTGCATCTGGTTTAACTTGCATATGCAAGAATAGGCTCCCTGATACAAAATGGCCAACCCCATTTCTCCTCCAATTTTAATACTTCTCTGTGAAAAGATCACGCAGCGGGGATCCAAAAACTGAGAAATAGTACCGAGCTGTCAGGCTTAACATCTTTCTTTGGTCTTGTCCATTTCATTCTGCCCCAGCTGTTTTCCCAAGTGCTGTAATGAATAGCCCAATTGATTTCTTTTTTTGGTACAAGTTCATTGCGATTTCCATTTTTAAATATGAATTGGGTACTGAAACCCAATGTCATCATTGTGCCTGGTAGTCCTTCCTGTAGCTAATGTCACCAGGCTTAAATGTCTTGCTTTCAGATGCTTATGATTTAGTAAGCTTTAACATTTGCACCAACATTTTCCATGCTGGAGGCTTGCTTCAAGTTGTCTCTTGTTGTTGATTTTAAGTATAAGTCACAGTGATCCAGCTGTTTCAGGGAATTAAGGGGAAGTGTTGGTAGTGAAAAAATGAAGTATGACAGAGAGGGTCATGCTGGTGTCAGCAGCATGTCCTGATCACTGCCAGGAAAATCTATCCACTCAAGTGTCATAAGCGACGAGCATTAAAAAAGAAAGACTCATTAGGGATTAACAGGGAATTTTCCAAACATTATAAATCAACTTCAGCACCTTGCAGCTTCCCTGCTTACATACTCACTGTCCTCACTGAGGAACTGCCCACGCTTTCCCACCAAGTGACAGGGACTAAGCCAATTTATGGCTCAGTTCCTTCCGCTGGTTACCCCAAGTCAGAGAGGCACAAGAAATGCTCCAATGCTCGTCCTCCCTCCAGCTGCTGAGCTGTGCCCTTGCTGCCTCTGCAGCCACTTGGAGATTTAGGAGAAAGCAAAGGTCTCTCATCAGAAACACAAGTGATGAGGACCTAGACCTGCAGAAAGCCAAGGAAAAGACAGGGACAAAGCGCCCAAAGGAGAGGGGAAACTTGAAAGAGGGATGCTTTAAACTATTGAGCAATTTCACATGTTACTACCACCATCATCTCTACCTCTGAAATCATACTGATCTCTGTCAATATGGTATTTGCCCCAGGATAGGCAAGGTGCCCTCTTGAGTCAGTTCTGGACAAGCACTTTTTAAAATCAGACCTGCTGGTAAGTGGGACAACTTGGACTCTCTGCAGGTGGGTGGGAGCTGAAAAGCATTATGTGTGCTTTTGAAGGTGGTATTCTGCAAGCACTTGTTGGGGACGCTGGAAACCAACTTCATGATTCCCATTCTAGCTGGACAGAAGAGCACCAGGAAATGAAGTATTAATCATCGGTGGAGGTGCTCTTAGGAAGGGAAAAGCCACCATTATTCTGATTGGGTGACTATTACAGAGAAAAGTTGAAGGATTTTGATTTCTTCCTAAACATGAGGAAGATGACTGTGCTAGTAAAGACTGAGGTTTGCTTATGCAGAATCAAGTCTCTGTGTAGTAGAAGTGACAACCCCTGATCTGCCTCGTAATTAACTATGAACTCCAAAGAGCCTCGCCTGGCCATTCAGGTTGCCAGCTGCAAATTAGGACACAGTGAGGCTTAAGACCTTGGTATGCCAAGGTAAAATGCTTTCTTGCTTAAACTAGTAATGTCTCATTCTTTTATAGCATTTAACACTGCCAGATCGAAGTATTTTATAACTAAGGTCAGTGTCACTGCCCCCTTTTTCCACAAAAGGTGAAGTGGCAGCACAGGGAGGTGAAGTGGCATGTCCAAGATCATCCAGCACTTGCAGAAACACAACTGAGGACTCCTGAGTCTCAACCTGGTGCTGCAACTGCCAGATTTTCTTTTATTGGAGAGAAACTATTTTTCACATAGAGTCAGAAGTGCCATTTAAAACTGACAAGAAAATTAACACAGAAGAGAGGTTGAGGAATACACAGACCGTACATAAGCTTACAGAGGGATTAGGCCTTGCCTTTTGGCAACTATGCTGGTTTATTTGGGAAACCGTGCTACAGCACAGACCTGCAAATTGAGCCTCAGGGTGTCAGGGAAAATGGACTGAACTCTGCAACTTCTTGTACGATTCCTGATAAAAGGAAAAATTCTTACTCCAGCATACTGATGTGGTCCAGCGGGATCAGGCAGCGTGACAGCATTGGCTTATGTAGCCTTTCAGAGCCTGGCACTCTGGCTTCTGTCATGAGACTGCTTAAATTATAGATGAGCAGATGTGAAGCTCTTCAGATGAGCGTGTCAGTTCCTGTGTAGCGCAAAAGGCATTGCTACCATCCTTTCATGGAAGAACATCGACAATGCATTAAGACTAGAAAGTGATTCCCTTGTTTGGCTTAGGAAACCCAGATCATACTCTCAGTGGCCTACCTGAGCCCTAGCTGGTTTCTCATCTGTGAAACTGTGGCTATGCTGCCTTTTGGCAAAGTACTTTCCATGTGAAACTGCTGTGAGAGAGCAAATTATTATTTCTTGCTACTTGCAGTTGGTATACCTGAATTGGGGAACCTGAGAAACAAAAACATGGATGCATGGACAGGGAGAGAATTCGAGTGCACCCCGTCTCAACTTCCACCCATGATATAGGGTTCAGCAGACGTGGACAAACACACTTATCCTACAGCTCAAAGTCTGTGTAGCAACCTGCCTCAGCCTTAATCCCTGTTAATTTAGCAAAACATTTTTCAGAACTGAATTTCCAACAATGAGATCCCAAACCGGTCCAAAACCACTACTCTGCCTCCAAATGCTCAAATTTAGATATATGTTAGAAAGATAAATTGTGTTTGCTTTCATCGGCTAACAGACACAAATCAGAAGCTTGCAGAAAAAATGCTGTCCCATATTAGGGTTTTTTTCTTAACCTTGTTGTCAAAGAAGAGATACAAGAACAGTTTTACACAGCTTTATTGAAAGTGTCTGAAAAATGTCATTGCATGCCACCGGTTTTGAACATGTTCTGTCAGAAGCACTTAAGTGGCAGAAGGAAGGATGTATGTGATGCTGCATTGTATCGACACACATCGCAAAATAAGTAGCACAAAGAGCAGTCTAAGAAAGGAAGACAAAACTAACAAAGGCCCTCTAATACAGCTTTCAGGTGAAACCATGTGCAAGACAGTCAAATAGTAAAAAAGAACTAAAAAAGGGTAAAAAGAAGACAGTATTAAATAACACAGATAATTTTTTTTGTTTAATTTCTTTCCATTTACTGATTCAAGATCCATATGCTTCTTAAAACATAGTATAAGGCTATAAAAGGAACTGAAGTGGTCATCTGAACTCTGTTTTCATGTCTGCAGCACACAGCTAGCACCAAGAGTCACTGCAGACTTACGGCCATTGCAACCGAGAGGAGGATTTGGTCAACGAGACCTCAGACAACTGAACTATTTATCGATTCTAACGTCTTTCAGTTCATGACTCCTTTCACTAGAATGAACTTTCTAAAGATAGGGTGAAGATATTCTTTCTCAAGATCTGACATTTACTTTACTCCATTTTCCAATACACCGAAGTAATCTCTCCGTGGAGATCACAACAATACACGACCAGATAACCAAGCGCTCCCTGCCTTGTTCTTCATTTTCTAGTTTGTTCTTGCACACAGCTGAACTCAAAAAGGTCAGCTCACGAACACTGCTCATTGCTTCTGCTCATTGGAGCTATATAGGTTGTGTTGAGCATAGGTTAAAAACGGGAAAATGCACAGGGAGTTACCAACAGCCTCCACCATTGCAGAAATTTGGTCCACTTATCTCTTGTGCAAACCTTATGGGTGGAGGTTTGAGAGGTCAGTGTGAGATCTTGAGGGACGCAGTGCCCACAGTGAGACCTTTTGCTTGATTATCCATGAAATGAATATCAAAATTGACACCCTGAATATGATAATGAGTTTAAAGAAGAACATGCTAAACGTATATGACTATAGCACTTGACTCTACACCCAAATCATGCTAAAACGTCACCCCAGTGAGGGGAACTGCAACTCAAGGTTAGGTTAGGAGACAAGGGATATTGAGGAGAGTATCCGGCAGAGAGAGATCTCTCTGAGGGAAAAGAAACCTGAGACCTAGATGAAACAGTCAATATACTGTGCTCCTCTTCCTCTAGCAAGACAGGGATGCCTTCTTGGTAAGCACTGCGCCTTTACTTTTTGGTGAAGAACAGCCAGGATCGCATTTATTCATCTATTAATTTCTTTTGCTATCATTATTATAGTGTATTAGGAGTATCACAGCTAGTGTGTTTATCAATGGCAATTCCTAATCTGTTACATCTGATGCTTCAATAAATCATTCATCTTTTCAAACTTTGCAAAACTGTCCCAGTGAAAGCCCTTTGCAGGGCTCTGAAATGGGCAAACATCTGCCTGTTTCAGTGAAAATCCCTTACCAGGGCTCTGAAACAGGAAAACATTTAACTTTTCAACTTCGTGATGCTGTCTCCGTGAAAAGCCCTTGGCGGGGCTCTGAAACAGGCAAACGTGGAACTGTCATAGCGAGAGCCCTCAGCAGGGCTTTTCAACAACAGCTTCAGTGAATGTCCTTCCTTTGCAGGGGCCTGAAACAGGAATGAAACTAAACCCTCAACGTGACAACCATGCTATTGAGGTTACAGCTGTGAGTCTTTTCTGCCCCGACTGTTGCTGCAAGGCTGGAACACTCTCAGAGATGTTGGTTTTTTTTAACACAGAACCACACACGAGGGGCTGCTCCCTTTTCATTTATTTGTTTCCATCCACAATTCCTCACTTTCACCCCATTACATCTGTGCAAGCCATACAAACACCGCGTCGTTATTCTGCCTTTATGCGATTTTGAGAGCAGCCTGCACACTAATTCCATATCAGGTCAAGCCCCAAATGGGTGTAAGCAACATACTTTCTACTAACTTCCCATTAACTGGATACATACATAGCAACTACCACGGTGGACACTAGAGAACAGTCAAGCCTTTACTTCGATATTTCCAAGGTCTTAAACTTCGCCCTGACACAGAAAGTCTCGCTTGTCTTTGAAACAAATCTCCACCATGTCTATCATCATCAAAGAGATGCTCTGCTTTCCTGCTTCCCCCTATTGGAACCAGGAGGATATTCACTTGGCTTTCCGAAAGAAAATTATTACATCTGCAAAAATCAGAACTGTGATGCATTAGTGGTGACATTCTTAGGGTTGCATGTGACCTACACTTTATACTATGTTGGTTTTGATACTACCAGACTGAGCACAGAGTGGAAGACTATTTTTCTTAGCCATTCTACTTTCTATCCTACAATCTACTAAACAAAACTTCCTCAACTGTGAATCTCAGCTAGCAGTAATTTAATTCACAGCCATATACTTAACTTGGTTCCGTTCACATTGAAATATATATGGTACACTTCTATTGCATCAAAATTGCTGTTTCTTAAGAAATGAATAAAAATATAATTATGTGTTAAACTGACATTTAAAAAGAAAATGTCTTGATAATCACAGCCTAAATGATTGTCTCTGATGTGTCAATATACTGAGGTATTCATGCAAATTCAGGCTTTGGGTCTGACTGTAATACAAAACGTAAAGATGTCCAATCCCTGTTAAAACTGAGACAAGAGACAGAAGCAGTCACTAGAGGGAGACAATGTAATGTCATAGAACACCACATCCAGAAAACTTTTCAGTTGGGGAATTTTTAAAAATCTGTACCTGTGAGTCTCGTGGGTTAACTTGCTGGTGTTACCTTGTCTAGTGAACTCAGAACTACAGGATCAGTGGCAATATTCGCCTATGTTGGAAGTAGAGAATAGATATTACAGAAAAAAAGAACTAACCTACCCACTTTTCTGTCATGAGATGTATTCAGTTTTAAGATGCTTTTTCTGAGAGCCTGAAACAAAAGACTGTCATAGCCTTTGTACCTGTGTACCTATTGCATGACTAAAAAACCTTCCGCCTGAAGTGATGACTCCTTGTATTTTGCACTTTTAGCCTCTGAACGATCTGAAGTGTCTTGACATGGCTGTTTATTTAACCATGAAGAAATTAAAGGCCCTGATACACAATTTCCTAACCACTACTGACTTTTGTCCTATGAAGTACTTAGTGGTTTACAAATTTTTTTATAAAGTGACAGAGAAGATTTCATAGAAACAAACCTCTAATATCTATGAGAAAATATGGAAACATGACGAGGCAGTGCTAGGAATACATTTGTTACATATTGGATTCAGGATATATTCAGTTTTAAGTGTTAGACAGGAAAGGTAACAAATTCACAAGCTCTGATGTACGATATGGGCATATTCCTTTTAATAATAGTCATCCTAGTTCACCAAAACAAACTAATCTCAGTAGTTGTTCCTCTTCTTCATTCTCACTTTTTTCCTTTAGTTCTGTTTCATCCCTTTGCACATTCTTCTTTGCTTATGCTGCCTCTATCGGCATCATCAGTGACCTAAGGTTTAGCCCTCTGTGTGTGTGCGACTATGGTCCCATCAGATGATTTTGACAAAAGATGCTAAGAGAGGGGCAGACAAATGTTTACCATTTCACAAACAGCTTTATTGTGACTAAGACCTGGATAAAGCAAACTGCATATAGGATTCTTTACGAGGAGTGCTTGGATCGGTGAAGTCAACAGATTTCCTGCTAAGTTGAGAAAATTCAGGCAAAACACTGAATGAGGAATGGTAGTAAAATAGTGTTTTCTGAGATGGATTGTAAAAGGATTGAAGATATTGCTGCCTCAGGGACCTCCTTGCACTCTCTCAATGTTTTTTTCAATATGGGAAATTGATATTAGTTTAGCTGTGCTGAATTAGCAATATTCTTCCATGAGAGAATTGTTCATGCTAATCTAATCACCATTATTCATTTATAACAATATTCACACTGGAGGCTACCTAGTATAGCTATTTCCATTTTAATAATAACTAAAAATATACAAAACTTTTTGTAGATGCACCTAGAAGTACACAAAATCAACACTCGATGCAAAAGGCACTAGTCCAATGTAAAAAATCTGTAAAACAGATGCTTTACCAGTATCTATCACTCGAGTCTCATCATCTGTAGTTATGGAGCAAACGCTTCCTCCCAAAACCTGCTTCCCATTTATGTTTCAGACTCCTCTTAAGAAAAAACTAAAGCATAATCAGCTTTGAACCAATTTGTGTTCTCTGTCTTCAGGGGAAAAAATAATTCTACATTCTCCTATTTGTGCCACTTGTGACAAACCTGAAGATGTCCTGCGCGTGCTAGCTCTGCTTGTGAGCATCCAGTGACAAGTAACAGCTGCCCTCAAGTGTGACACAGAATGTTTGCTGTTTTCTTTTACCAAATCGCAGGTCTAGTTTTGTTGTTAAAACTTGAAGAAAAAAAATCCCTCTCCTCTCCTAAATCCTTTTATCTGCTTAACTCTTATGCAAATGACAAAGGTAATTAAGTAAATTACAGACAGGGAAAACTGATGTGCTCATTTACTCAGGGCTGAAAATGAAGGGAATGAATATTCAAAGCAGCGTGATGTAAGCCTGTGTGAGGCTAAAAGACTTCAGCCAAGCTGAGTTAACTGTGTATTGGCAGCATCTTTGAACTGGAACTTGTTTTTATGAGCAACAAGCTCCCTTGCCAGCTTCTTCTCACTGAACTATCAGAAGAAATCTTCTGCAATCAGAAGAAACAGTGAACCACTAGCTCCCACCTTTCACCAGACACTAAATCCTGCACACAGCAATCCCCCTCCTTCTAAATTCAGAGGATGTGGACAGCTTCTGCAAGAGTGAATAGCATTTCTTGTGGAAACCCAGTTTCTGCTAAATTGGGTTTAGATGCACTTCACTTCTTCTTCCACCCCAGGCATTACACATTCTTAAAAGATATCTAAAAAAAAAAAAAAAAAAAACAAACAACAGAAGAAAAAGGACAATGCAGAAACCCTACATCTGGGATGGCTTAGTGTTTTTTCACCTAATTGCTGCCTCTTGTCACAATATTCAGCATTTTTCTCAGTTTGAGAGATTGCTGTGGCACTGCCTTTGATGGAAGGGTCAATTCACCTGCCTGAGCCTACACAAAGAGCATTCGGGATTTATGATGACGGATGTGGTATTCAAAGAGGCAAGGTCAGCTAAGCCACGAGTGAGCTGTATACTCCTGAAACAGTATGGATTGAAAACGCTCTGCAAACAGATCTTTTTCACCTCAGAGGAAGGGTCTGCTGCTTTTTTCTCCTTGTGCTCTGATTTGTGGTTTTGCCTGAGGGAAGAAGTGAAGAGTAGGCTGCTGAATGATTTCCACTGACTGGCTTCCATGTCTTTAGAGCTGCTTGAACAGGGTTCTGTGCCATTACCAGGACTCTGCCTGTATGTATTATAAACCACAGATTCTGCGGATGGCAAAATAGGTGGGATTTGGGTGAGAATTTGGGTGATTTTCCTATAACTGCATAAACTAGCTGTCCAAATTGCTGTGCAAGTCCACAGAGGTACAGCAGGTGGACTCTATTCCCATTTCCATCCCTTGAAAACTGTCTCTGCGAGGGTCCTTCTTTGGCATGGTAACAAAATTTTACTTACAGAAATACTTTCAGTGTTTATTTCAGAGTAACCTTAATGGATTTATTTACGTTCTGACAATTATATCTGGCACTTCAAAATATTGTTAATGACTGTGATAAGTAGCAAGAAAAATGCATCACTTACACTCACTTGCTACTCCTAACTTAATTCAAGGTGTCATCTACAGATAAAAACTGCTGCCACTAATTTCAGTCTTTCTGTATGACATAGCAGATGTTTACAGAGATCTTTATGCTGACAGTCTTCTCTGCATCCCGTGTTAAATCTAGCTTTTTATTATTTCTGAATGTCATTCACTTACTACTGTAGTAATAAGTGATACTGATGTATCTCTGAAAATTCATCAGTGTTGGAAATACTTATATTGCTGTAATTTAGGGAATAATCCTTTTATTTTCCATTAGGTGCTATTTGAACAAAATGTCACTAGAAACCTCTATACCCCTGTTGCAAACTGCAAAATAATTTTCATCTTTTATTTGAAAGTGTTCATTCAAAACTCCATGCTACCAAACACTAATTCCTACACAGTCTGCTTTTCTTCCTACCACAATATTTTTTTCAGTCATTCATATTCTTGCCATAATTAGCATTAAATTAACATAGCCTCATAGCCTCGCTGCTAATGCTCCGACTACCATATTCAGAATAGCTGTTCTCACCAACAAGTAATTTGTGTTACACTGCTTTGTTGAAAATTGTTGCACTCAGAGTGGTGGTAGACTACTTCAAGATTATTAAAATTAGGCACTAATCTGTCTTTTCACCTGCTCTGTCTAGAAGTGTTTGTAAAATCCAGGCTGCTTGTTTTCTCTTTGTAGGTTTTTCTTAGTATAAAATTAAAAGCAACAAGCCAGTGTCCGCGTTCTTTTCTGCAGTTTCTCCTGCCATCTGCTGGATGTCATGTTAGAACAGCTCCAGGAACTTATTATCTTCATTATTTTGTGCTTGGTCAAGGTGAAAAATTTACCCTCATCTTTCTGTTTCTCAAGTGAATATTACTATTTATGCCTTCTCTCTCAGGTGGTAATTTGTGTCTGTACAAAGGAAAGACAAAAAAAAAACCAAAAAGCTACTATTTTATTTAACAAGAAAAATGAAATAGATAAGGGTTTTTAGGTTTCAGCTCTGGCACACCTCTTGCTCACACTTCGACTTAAGTAAGTGCGTGGGCTTTCTGAAATCAGTTTAAATCAGGGGTACCATGAGGTTAAACACAGTATGTTTGCTGTCCACTCAATTACAGAATAAATTATACTGGACTGGCCCTCTGGAAATCATCTGGTCCAAGCCCCTGCTTGAAACAGGTCCAAAAAAGTTGTTGTGCCCAGTGGAGTTTTGAGTACCTCCTAGGATGGAGACCCCACCACCCCCCTGGTCACCTGTTCCAGTGTCTGACCACCCTCACAGTGAAAATGTCCTCTGACCATTACCCACAGTTCCAGAATTGGCTCATCACCCCATCACCCATTTGCACAGAGCACAAGCCTTCTCCACTGGCTTGTCTTTCATGAAGAGCCTATACCCACCTGTGCAGCACTCCTGTCATATAAGCTATCTCACCACGTATGTCCCAGCTCTGCAACTGTGCACAGGCTTCTAATTTCTCTTCTTGTTTCCCTCACAGCATGTGTTTGTTTACAGGCACTTGAGATGGACCCCGACACTCTGCGTTCACAGAGAAGGTGAAGAGTCTCCCCATCATGCTGTCACTTCCCCATTGCTTCCTGTGCCTTTACTCCTCTATAGGTTATGACAAACTTTCCCCACCTTACCCAGTTCCAAGCTGTCCTCACTAGGTCTGAAGCCTGCTGAAGACGCTCTTACCACACTTTGTCAGATGGATCTTGCCCCTGCTTTGAAGTCCTTGCTCCTCCAGAATGATCGCACGTGTGCAAAAGCCAAAATCCTGTCTATAACACCAGCCATGCGCCAAGGATTGATCCACTGAAGGTGGATCACCCACTCCTGCCCAAACCTTTCCCTCTCACTGGAAGGACTGAGAACACCACTTGTGACCCCTCTCATGCCATACAGCTAATTACTGCTGCTAAAAGCCCACAGTTTTTCAAAAGCCCATAATGTCATATCCATGACCAAGACATGTATGTATACTCCGTCATAAAGAGGCTGGGCTCTAAAAACAGAAAAAAGCTGTAGCACTAGTGGCAAATTTCATAAGCATCAGCAAAGACAACAGTACATTAAACATGATCTTAATTTGTGACATGCCTTTGAAGCTATGCTACATGCTGAGAATGCTGACACCATGTAGGTGGCATGTTCTCTGCCCTTATCTGCAATGCTCTGCATACAAAATGAACCGGCGATCTCTGTCAGATAGAGAATCCAAACCAAAAGGCAGTAAAAACATACCTAGTCATGCCACTGACATAAATTGTCACGGTAGAAAATTTTTAAACAGCGAAAGGGAAAAATTCCCATGTTTTATTTTTAATGCATTTTCAGTTCTCTTGAAAGACTCCTTAACTAGAACTCTCAGTGAAATCTTCTGATTACTCTCATGTCACACATACATTTGACAATACAAAGTCAAAATTTCTTTCTGTGACTCATTATTGTAGTCAAGCCTAACGAAAAGCATCAGTTCTAATTATGACAGGTATGGTCTTTGCTGCTGATAGGTCTTTTTGCTTATTTGTATTTCTGTTGAAGCCACTGGTGAGGATGCTATATATTTAATTAACTCTCTACAGTTCATTTTCATACATGCAAAAATAATTACTTCAATTTGGACTAAGTCTATACCTACAGAATGTGCTAAAACCTTACTTGTCTGATGACTTTTCTTCATCACAATCAACTTTAGCCTGTAATCCGTATATTCCTTACTGTGCTGTTATTTCTCTTTAATTTTCCTCATGCTCGGAGATGTTCAAGGTTACAAAATAAAATAGTCCTGTCACTAAGCAACTTCTTTCTAACCTGATAGGTACATACAGAGAAGACAGGATACAATGAGGACCAGATATAGGTATGATTCTGATCTCGGTGGATTCGTAAAAGCTTTTACTGCTTCCCTGCGAATTATTTTGGATTTCCACATCTGAAAGTAGAATCTGATCAAGAATATTTGTATAGCCCAAGCGATGCCATATGCTGCTCACACTTCAATGACAAAAGATTCACTATATTCACAAAACATGGCAGCTTTGATTTAAGACTAGAGAATTTATGCTATCAGGAGATAAATGAAAAATGAAGTGATGTATTTCCTATATAGGAAGAAGACAAGATGACACCAGACATGGAAAAATTCTAGCAGCGAGGAGGCCAGAGGTACACTGTAACACACAGGGGCAAACTAGAGCAACTAAAACAAAGCAGCATTTTCAGGATTTCTAGAAAACTGCAGAATCCAAACCCATACAAACCAGGTGAAAGATTCTTCATAGCCTTCTCAAAAGGAGGCAGCTACTGCAGGATCACAGTTACACAAACATAACCCTCTTTAAAAAGGCCCGGGGTGGAGCTAGGAAATTATAGACCAGTTTGACCTTGGTGGTAGGCAAGATCCTAAAGATATTAATAAGAGATGAGATCACAAGGAACACAGACTGGGCAAAGTGATTAAAGGACATAATCTACTTGGATTTCAAAAAGGTATTTGACATAAAACTGCAAAGTAGATTAATGCACAACAGTAGCAAGCATGACATAGAAGGTGTCATCCTTGAATGAATAATGAGAAGCACAGATATACCAATACTATCTGCAACTGCACTCTCATAGGTAGTATGTTAACAAGTCAGATTCATTTGACATATAAGCTGCAGATATACACACTCTAAGGCTTATTTTCTGTCCTAAGGCTGCTGGTCTCTTAAAGATATAGTGGACATACTTTGCTCTCAGTTACACCAGTGAAGTCAGTAGAGTTGCTCGAGGTGTACAATGGCAGGATAGACTGGAATCTACCCTAGGTCATTTGCCTTTGCCTAGCAGGTGTGTTTCCCATATTACTTTGTTAGAACTAGCTTTTTTTGGCTGTTCCTCCCCTGGTCCCAGTATATTGCATCAAATTTTTACTTTAGTGTCTCATCAATGCAGGTGGATTGCTTGCTCACCGAGATTTACCACAGTGGGTGCTGAAGGCTATATACATTCCATATTAGGCCATTGCATTTTCCTGTCAAACTAAATTATTTTGATTTGTCAGTGTTACTTTGGATTTTCAGCAGTGTAGATGAGAGAGTCTTTATCCCTTCTTCTGCAGCACTAAGTACTTGGATGGTCACTTTCAGGAACCTGATTCTGTATCCTTTGTACATTTATATCAATATAAATCCAGGGCAAAGCAGAGAAAGCTGTTCCACTCATATAAATAAAAAACCTAGCATTGAAAGGATTAAATGTATACATTGGGCCACATTGTCTGAAAAGTCAATTGCATCAATTACAGCAAGAGAGAATTTGGCTTATGTAGCTTCTTTACTGCTGATCCCTTGTAATGCCAAAAGGAAGTTCCAACCATTTACAAGCTGATGTATATAAAATGTGAATCCACCAGGGCATTGTAAGTCTCCTTTGGAAACCCTGTCAACATCAACAGCTCAGGTTAATACCAGCAACCGCTGTGATAACAGTTCAGAACAGTCATTCCTTTTCCCAAGTGTGAAGTTGAAATGGCAAGATAAAGTTGCTGCTTACACTCATGTTGTTACTTCAGTTGGTTATATTTATCTCATTACTACTGGAGAGCTTGGCAGTTCACTGAAGCATCGTGATGAACCAAAGTTAATGATAGCAGGGAAGCCAGTTCTGTTCCAGATTTGTCATGTGGATGTGACGCCATGCACAGCGGGCTGCAATATCAATGAAAGAATCAGAGTCAGCTGATCACTGCAGATTCTGTCACTAACAGCTACCACATATCCACAACCTAAAGTCTCCCTACAGCAAGAGGCCACCACACTGCATACTTCTGGTACTAGGAGAGGCTGCTGGCAGGAAAAGGTCCAGATGAAGTGGCGATGAGTCTCTAAGTTCAGCTGGGTAACTGAGAAGGAAATTTGACTCAAATCTGTTGACAGCCATGCGGTCACAGTGCCATTCAGATGTGTTGCGTTGGGAGTTTGGTTTATTTTGGTAGGGGTGATGTTGCACCAAAACATGTTCTGAATTTGGGTTTGGACTCTACCAGAAGTATTATCAGCACTTGACAGTAAAAAAGTTCTATTAAATTCTCTCTACATCATAGATATCATACAAACCCAGTCCTCTGATTTAGCAAAGCTGCAGAACCTGTGTTGGAAAAATGCACGCTTCAGTTACTTACATTTATCTTTTTGCTAATGATGCTCCCCTTTTGTTGGATCTCTCTCAGCTGAGAATTTCACACATCCCTTCCCAAAAGGAAGAGAAAGCCAAAGAAACTATGTTCTGATCCTGCTTCTTGTCGATGCCACAAATTTCTTGTAAAACTTGCCGGAGGCAGCCTTTAGGGCTTACAGTCCGTGACCCCTTTCTTGTGGATAAAACGTACTATAAAAAAGAACCTTATCTTTTATCTTTAATTATGTCTCCAGTCTCTCTCTTTGTCAGAATAGTCATAAGCTATTAGAAATCAAAAGAATGGAATCTAGTTGCCAAGAGACTCTTGGAGATGACAAACAAACAACGCCCAATCTTTCCTCCCTACAAACATTTAAAATCTCCAAGAGAGATGTCTCTCACACAATATATTGGAGGCTGGTATATCAGCCTCTTCCTTTTTACTGGAAACCTGGGTAATTTCTTGGCTACTAGTCCTCTCAGACTTCCTCAAAACCTTCTTGGCTGACACTTCAAGTTCTTGGTAGATTAGAAGGAACATGGAAAGAAACATGTGTGTAGGAAGTAATGTGACAGAGGAACATAGAAAAGATGTAATTATGATACTTAAGAAGGATATAATTGCTATGCTACACAATCTAACGGAAAAGAAAACCAAATTCACAGATCTCCTAAAGCAGAGAGAAAATCACCACTAGACGAAGAAATGGCACAACATTTATCTACTATGTTCTATCCTAAGACCAAAAAATTCAGTAAAGCCAAGAAGAAAGTTTACTGAAATCATACGTGAGTATCAAAGGCATGGGGAATCACCTCACATACCAGGAGCTAGCACAGAGTATAAGACATTTTTGGAGAGTCATGGCTGAAACAAATTTGTTTCCACATGCATGAATGGCTTTCTCTCCTCTTCTGGGTAACACAGGTCACCTCAACGAGTTATCAAAAATACATTCCAAAGTGATTTTTGACCCCATCACAAAAGCATTTTACTTTAGTGCCAAGTTCTGCTGAGTTTTATTTCTTCTTACACGGACTCTGAAATTTACGCAGTTATGACTTTAAACCCTTGAGCTTTTTGTCCTGGAGCAAGCAGACCCAATCAAGCCCAGAATCGAGACAGCACAGAGACAGCATGAAATTACTTTTGCCCACCTTATTCTCTGCTGGAACCTCATGCCAGGCTAAATACAGAATACGGCCCATCATTCTACATGACTTGAATTAGAATTGCTGAACCAAGCTGATGTTCACTTAGGAAATAAGTTCTTACTAAGAATATTTCTGTTAAAACATTAAGACGGCAACAATGTGAATATGTTAACATGTGAAATAATTTTTGTATGTGTTCATCTTACAATTTTATCAGAAAATGGGTGCTAATCTCTAAATAGCTGACTTATAAAACTTCTTTTTTCATGACAATTATCAAACTGCATTTTTTTCATGTAGTGCTTACATGCACATTAGAATACACTAGCTAGTCATTACTTAGAAGTCCATTCCACTGAACCAAGCCTGCACTCTCTTTTAGATTTATGCAGCATCCCGGCAATAAAATTACCACAGCTTGCTAGGGGAAACAAGAGGCAAGTTTTTTTCAGAGAACATACAGAAGCCCGTGATGAAGAAAACTGAAGTGTCACTATCCTGTGCTTTCTGTAAAGCTGTGGAAAAAGGTGCACATGGCTAACAGATCCCTCCGTCTCCACGGATGCTTGCTTCCTTTTGCTAGGAAATAATGACCATGGAATTGCTCCCTTTTGGTGTGCTATCTATAAATTGAAGGCTGTGTTGCTGCACTGGAGGTTTAGCCCTGAGGATAGTGTGTTTTCTAAGTGCTATAAGGGATTTCAGAGAGCAAAGGGTACTCAAATAAAGCTGTGAATCTGCCTGAATCTGTGTGTTTAGTCTTGTGACTAATTGAGCATCTCACAAAATGAAGGCAACTGAGGGAAGGCGGCACCAACTAGGCATGCAAATTAAATTGTTATAAAGATATGTGTTGAACAACTTTAGATAAAATAAATCACATTACTATGAAAAATTATAGGCTGTACAATTACACAGACTAGAGATGCTTCTAATTATCCAGTGTTAATTATCTACTTAAACTACTTTGGGGAGGACGAACGAAGAGGAGATCTGTTAGGAACTACGTCTCTGGTGTTTAGTGTTCAGGAAGCAATCGCAGTACATGAGCAAAATTATCTGTTTTAAATGAACACTTGGAGAGCAAAACAAAGGTGTACTGGGAAAATCACATGCAAGAAAGAATTCAAACTGCCTCACAATTTCTGGGCCAAATTCAGAACTCTGCAACATGTATTACGAATGCTCTGGTGTCACTGAAGATGCAAAGCTGTAACTGAGGAAGGTACTTTTCACACTATTTAAAGAAAAAACATCCTGTGTAGTTATTTTTGCCAGTGCTAAATGGATATGAGATGCCCAGAGAGTCACCTACACACACTTTGACCCTGCTCTTCACCCTTACAAATTATGAGATGTGGTACAACGTAGTAAGTGCTCACATGCAATCACATGACAGTGTAGAGACACTTTCACAGCTGGTAGACATCAACATTAATAAACCATTACATTTATCTTAGGAATAGTTGCAGAACAGACAGAATTGGGATCCAACAAAACTTAACGAGACGCTAAGGCCTTGCGGAAATCAGCAAGAACTGTCGAGGAACAACAGTTTGCACAGGGGATTTCTATACCATGGCAGTAGTGTAACGTAGAAAACATTAAGGGTCAAAGATGAGAAAGATGAAGACATAATTCAGGCAAACCCCAAGAATTTGGAGAAAGTTATTGATGTATATATGAAGAAGCTATTAGACTGGAACTACCGTTTCAGTTTTAATTACAAAGCTCACTCTGTAAACTCTTACCTAAAGCAAGCTGACAAAGCCTTCATTTCAGTTAGGGCTCCAGGTTATCGTACTCCATGCATGACGGCAAAAGGACAGTGATCTAAACAGACCCAGTTATAGATTTTTCCTGTTCTTAGGTTACATGGAATCAAACTTCAAACAATTTAGCTTCTGGTAGCCTTGACATGGAAATAAACTGCTGTTTTGGTCTATTAAGAATCTTTAATAAATATATTGCTCTTTTAAGATATTCTGGGTGCTCACTTGATTTCAGGGGCATCAGCCTGCCATAGTAAAATCTAGATAAGACTCTCAGCTTACACTGACAACTGAGAGGACTGAAATGGAAATATAAATTGGCAGTGTGGGTTTCTCTGATGTCTGGTGATCCTGTCATTAACAACTAAAAACCACACAGCAATGAAAATTTGCACATTGTCATAATTCATGGAAGAGAAAGCCCAGAAAAAAAGATAAAACTTTACCTATAGGAAGAAAGATATTCTCTTTCAACTAATTAAGTCTTCCTCTTGATTCTCTTCTCAGATAGTAAGGGTCTGAGCCAACTCAGGGCGAAATCTTCCAGCTATGTTACGTTTAAGTGTGCTCCTTGAAAATATAAAAATAAAACCAGCTGTGACAAGTTTAAGAGCTAATTTCTGTACACTATATATTTTTTCTAGAGTTACTTGAAAAATAAAAATAATCAGTGTTGGTGCCCTTTGATTATTGTCCAAAAATCTGCCTCATCCTCCAACAAAACCAAACCAAACAACAAATCGCACAGCTTTTGCAAGTCCTTGCAAGCTTATTGACTTCAGTAACATTTTTGTCTGGGTGAAGCTGCAGGGCTGACAGAATTCAATAGCGCAAACTCACTCCTGGAACTACACCAGCTCCCTTCTATGTACACCTTGGCAGACACATCTTCTGGCTGAAAGGCTGCAATGAGATAGGAAATAGAAGCGGTAAAATTCAGCCTCAGCCTCCCCTGTGCTGATGGGTCCTGGAAGATTTATGGCGTTGCTAAGAAAGGCACGGGGCCAGGAGTCCTGCAAGCCCTCCACTCCAGGGATACGAGTGGAGTTTTGTCTACGCTTTGAAGCTGGCTGCTTTCCCATGCAAACGATGCATAAGGATTAGCTTCTGTGCCAAAGTAAGCACAAACAATTTTGCCTTGACTTGAATGTTAACAAGTAGAAGACCCTCCGTATGTGAGGTTTGAAAGGTAATTTTAAAAAGCAGCTATTTCTTTAAACTTCACTGTGTTTTCTAATTACTGTAAAACTGATCGGTTTTCACTTGAAACCAGATATAATACAGCCTGATAACTTTGGGTAACAGTTTTGGAGTGAGGTCCCCGTTTCCAAGGATGAATAACATAATTCCAGCTATTATATTGCTCAAGGTACATTTTCAAAAGTATATGTAGACTGTGAAACAAAATGATTTCTTGCAGGCAAGCTAGGCAAAAAAGTAACTTTTCCATAGCTGCAGACCATTTAAAGTAGTCTTCAATGGTAGTGCCATCAGCCACTGTCTAATATGAAAAATGTAACCCATGTCAAGAATATGCTCTTGTGTTTTATTGCAATAAAGGATTGTGTGGCTCCCTTGTGACAATGTACACTAAAAATACACAGCTATATGTGTTTGGAAATGAGTAGGTATCTTCACTTTACATATAACTGAAAGTATGTGTGAAGAAAATAATTCTAAGGAGAGGCTGAAAAAAATGCTTCTTTAGAGTGACACTATCATTAATGACAAGTGAAATATTTACCTAAATTTGTTTACTGTTTCACCTAGTTCCCTGATATTATTTCTCGGAAACACAGAGAATTCACTTTCTCTTCTCCATTAATTTCAATAATTGTCATTCTTTTTAACTTGCATTCACTGTGTTTACTATTGTGTTGCACAGACTTTGACACAAGGGAAAATACATTTCTTGGAAAGGACATTCCATTTCTTCGATGGAAAGCTGCATGTCAGATTAAAGGGTTATTTAAAAGGTATTAGTTCCCTGAGTTATGTCTCTCTGATCCTCGGTGTTCATCTTTTTTTTTTCTCTCTTTTTTTTTTTTTCCCCCTTCCCCCATGAGAACTTTGCCTAGCTTCTCAAACTACTGGCCTGCACCCACTCTAATTTTGCCTGGTCAAACAACTCTGGAGAATTGCTACAATTCTCTTTCTTTTGCTTGCTCTTATTCCTGCAGTACGTGACAGGAGGTTAATCAGAACCTGTTCCCTTGCTCTGCTAACCCATGTAGCGAAAAATATACAAGGCTGGACTGTGACAGGCTTGAACAGTACAGAACAAAGGTATCTAAGCTATGCATTTTAAAATAGTTGCGTAATTCTGTAAAATTCAAGTCTTCCACAAAAAACCAGCAGCAGTAAGTTCTTCCTTGTCTTCAGAGAATCTACTTCTTCTCATTAAGGAGAGAAATGGTGGATTAAGTTGAGGAGTGTTTAGCTGTAGAAAGAGAGGAAGGAAATCTTTATTACAAGTGTCTTAATGAAAGACTTTTCCATAGACCATCTGGAATTTCCTAAAAATGGTCTTATTCAATGTCCGTCTAATTCCACCTGGTGACAGCAGTGTTTGTTTCCAGTTTTCATATGCTTTATATTAGTCCTGTAACTAGCTTTTCCCAAACAACCAGCGGTCTGTGCATCAAAACAGAATGATAAGATACTTGATGCTGTGTGGCTTGATTAATTAATTACTTTAAAGCTATTACCAAGGAATATGTAGCAGCAAGCAAAAAGGACCTCAGCAGAGAGAGAGATGGAAGGAGAAGCAAAGATGTATTTTTTGCATCAGTTGTCTTCACATTTCACTTCAACTGGGGTAAACTGCAATGGAAGTGTTGGAAGCACCTGCTGCTATTGACCCCAGCATCAGGTGGAAAGAAGAGACAATGCTTTTCAGGTAGTTGGAGATCAAAGAAGTCCCACTTGGAAACTAATACAACTCAGCAAGCAAGTTTGCTAACAGCTCAACCACCACACGTGACCTGGTGCGACTTTGACAAATAGAAGTTATGTGCCCCCAGCTCTACAGGAGACATGTTTGTAAGTGACTCTGCAAAATCACGTTGTTGCATACAATAATCCATGGCGCCAAGGCTGCAGAAGGACATAGTATTACAAGCACAGAAGTCATATTGTTCTCATTCCTTGAGAACCACCAACACTGTCTTGTGCTCTGCCCCGACCTTAGATTATCATTAGATGTTTACAATATTCACAGATGTCACAGGCTTCTGGAATTTAGTACTTTTAACGATTATTGCACTGAGGTGGGAGATTGGAACAGAGAACGCAGTCACAGATGGCTTCAGGGTTAAGTGTTAGCTTCTCAGGAATTGAGGGAACTATTTCAATGAAGTTTGCAGCACAAGCTGGGATTTAAAAAAAATCTTAGCCTCAACTTTCCTGAACTGCCACTGTTCTTCAAGAACCCCACCCTTCCTCTACAAGTGGTGCTGCTGACTTACAGAACTACTACGGCTGGAAGGTGTTACGCAGTACTAGCAAAATAATCACAAACTGGAAATCAGTGATCAAGGCATTTTTAACTATTTAATTATGGAGGTTTACCTTCAAGCTTCCTTTCAAGGTCTAAGAAGTCATATGCTTTGCCCAGTGACTTCAGACAAAACCCTCCGTTATTACTTACCAACATGTGCAGGTCATAAATTACATTAATCTCCGGCTACTAACAGAGTCTATGTATTATGACACCACTGCAGCCTCTGTGCAGATGTCTCCACAACAGAGTTGGTTATAGCGTAGTTGGGCGCACTCACATTAACTTCTGTCTAGCTCGAAACAGCAACAGGAGTAATACAGATTCAGCAGCACACACTTCATCACTGAGTACACCAACCTGCAGAAAACCCTGCATATGTACATATATATGAAGTTTGAGAACCCTCACTAAACCCTATTGTGTTACATTTTTATGACTGTTAAATTGCATGCTAATTAGACTAAACTTGGGTTGGTTATGCCCCATCATTTACTGCACAAAGACACTATAAGTAGTTCAGTAATTCAGTAGACTGAATGTTTTCCATGCATCCTATGCCCTACTAAAGAGTCCTGCTGCTGCCCAGAAATATTTCAGTAGGGCTGAAACCAACCATTCCATTATCAGGCTGTAAAATACAAGCAAAACAATCACAGAATGAGATATATTGTATTTTAGTTAATGACTAGGAAATCCCACAAGCTTCATGTAAATATTTGGGTTTTATTCGTATCCTGCAGCACAGTTGCCACTTTCTGTAATATTACAGAGCATAGTTTGAAAATAATTTTCTATTATACTTGTGTATCTTTCCAGGAATATAACAACAGATATCAAAAGTTTTTTTCTCTCTTTTTTTTTTTTTCCACTGCTTCTACCCTCTGGAACAAACCACACAGCTCTAACACCCTTTATGTCTCTTTGCCCAACAGATATGAGTAGAAAAGCAAGAGAGAAAGAATGTAAGAAACACTCGATCCCCAGTCAGTAGTGCTTTCTATATGTTGCACAGAACTCTTATGCATTCCCATGAGGATGGGTATTTCCTTTCTACAGATTGAGCTTTTCTGACCCAATCGTTCTGACTGCTCTTATTAACAACCACATCTGATGTGACGTGGTAATCTGCTATCTGCCCATACTCCTGTTCACAGAATAAGCTGGCACTGAGCAATGACTGGGCCACTGACAGTATGCAATGATGAGTTCAGACAAGCAGTCAGTACAATTCAAAAGTACTATCTCCCTTTCAAATGTCACATGCCAGTGAAAAAATATGGCAACTGGAAATACCACCCTGATGGCAAAAAGGTTACTCTCATCTTGAACGGACTGAAAACCACCAAGTCATCCTAAGTTAAGAAAAGCACAAGAGATCTTCTATTATGATAATTTAAAAATGTATCTCTCTTAAGAATTTTAAATCCTTTACCAGCAAGTTTACAAATCACATACTCACCAGTCTAGGTATATCTAGATAAGACATGTAGGTCGTAAATGGACTTAAACCACAGTCATTGTGCCCACTGCGGAAGTACAGCCACACCTAAGATAAAAAAGGACAGCTAATTTTATAGAATACAGTAGCCCCACACAATAGTGCTGGCACAGAAGGAGCAAATGACATCATTCATTTAAATTCCTGCTACTACAGGGAACTCTCGGTATTCAGAAACTGGAACTGACCAGAGCACCAAAATTAACTGCAATGAAAAATACTCCCAAAGGAATCAATTATATATATCATCCAAAAGATAAATACAGTCTTCATGTCATTTTAGGAAAAAAAAAATAAAAAAAATCACAAATCCTCTTTGACTTGTATTATTAAAGCATTTGAACCCTTACAACAAAAATGCACGCTCATTAAGGCATACGTGCAAGCATGTCCTTTCACACTTCATATCCCTTTCAAATATTGAGAAAATGCCTTTGCCACAGCACTTACTTTATATATTATTACTGATTTGATTCATCAGCCTTTCAGCACCAAGTAGCTCTAGTGACAATGATTATGCCAGGGCCGCAGCAGTTAAGAAGACTGCAAAGGAGCCCTTGAAACTTTTCTTAAGTTTTTAAGTGTGCTTACGGAAAACCTGTATTTCTGTAGTATCTAGGTCTTCCAAGTCACAGGCTAGAAATCCGTAAAGCAGCAAATTTAATTGTGGAAACTGCAAAGAGAAAAGGAGGGACTGCTCTATAGCTTTTCTTCAAGCAGAGTGAAAAGCCAACTAAAAGGTGCGTGCTGGCACTAGCTCTGCTGCTTTTCCTAGTGTCCATGTTGTACTCTGTGTCAAAAGACCAGCCTTGAACAGCTGCAGAGCTCCATCCCCACTTGCTAGGCCCACTCACAGAACTTGAGAATACAGAGGCACACCTTGAAAACTTCCTGGTGTATATACAGATGTGATCGTAGTGTTACATGTCTAAAGCGGAGAACATCAGACACAGGAAAGACAATAAGGGGAGGGATAATGCCTGGACATGTATATGCACAGTTATACATACACCAACAGGTTCCCCGAGCCGTGTCAGGCAGCCCTTCAGAGGGTATTAACAAGTGACAGTTGCTGAGATCTGCACTTCGTAAGGTAGAAAAGATTCCACCTTAAGACAAAGTAATAACATTTTTGACTGCTCTTATGAATCTTTTCCATTTTCTCAAAGGTTTATTTGGACTTCTCAA
This sequence comes from Arenaria interpres, assembly GCA_013399435.1. Classification (NCBI taxonomy): domain Eukaryota; kingdom Metazoa; phylum Chordata; class Aves; order Charadriiformes; family Scolopacidae; genus Arenaria; species Arenaria interpres. The sequence continues at coordinate 21,947 of VXAK01013959.1, read as the reverse complement.
CTCTGGTATTGCTGTGTTTACTCCCAAGTTGCAAGATATCTTCATTTTGAACTCAACTTCTTGATGCATCATTCCTGTTAAAACAATAAACATTTTATACTGTTCTCTCTGAGTTTTACAGCTGACACAAATTTGAAACAGAAGAATGATCAGGGTACCTAGTAGAGTCAAAACAACTTTGCTGCAAAAGGAAAAGCACAAAGAGTGGTGCATAAGTCCAAAAAGTTCTGACTATGTTTGGAATGTAGAAGATGAATCGTACTCTACAAATTGTTTTTCGGGCATAGAATTCACCTTAAGATGAGAAAAGACCGATGATGCATTCCTTAAAATGCAATGAGAGAGAAGTGAGGTGTTTTTATAAATCAACAGGATGCAGGATTTATTAAAGAATAGCTAGGCAGTTTGAGAAGTTTAAACTGACATATCAGGACTAAAATTTTCTGTTCAATTCTGTAGACAGAATTAAAATTGTTGTAGAAAGGATATCCTTCACTGTGAGCTCTGGTGCTATAGGCTTTCACCTAAATAACTCAACTTAGACCCTTAACTCTGTAACTTCTTGTACACAACTAAAGTAGCAGAGGACTCAGCATGATCTGACACTAACACAAGGTATTACTACAGGCCTATAGATTACTCTGCTTAAACCTTTTCCCAAGATAATTTCCTTCCATATATGGAAAATGATATGAAACAATGGTACCTCCTTACTCTAGACAAACATTCTTGGCTTTTTTTTATATTGATGTTAATTACTTCAAGTACACAAAGACCAAAAAATGTGACTCCTTTATGTAACTAAAACTATGACCAATTGCGTCATGCTGTATTCCACTTTATGCATCATCAAATAAAACCATTAGGCATACTCCAGTGACAGAATACACATTACTGACCACAGCGTAACAGGGAGAAGGAACCCTGTTTGACTTCGTAGGTTCAAGACTCAGTTTACAGTGCTTACACTGAAAAATTACTCTTTTGATTTGTCAATAGAACTAACTCAGTATAGGAACTATTCAGACAGAAAACATATGGAATGCTAGAGGGCCATTTTATCAAGATACTTTTCTGGCTGAAACTCTTAGGCACAAACACGCAGAAAATTGCTTTCTTCCAAAATAGGAAAACGGGTCTCTTAGATTGCTGTTCATAAAGAGGAAAAGAGAGCAGAAATAACTACATTTTTGTTCTGCTTAAAAATGAACGTAGCATAGAATTTAAATGCCAACCTGAAGCCTTTCAAAGATGCACAGTAATAACTGCCATAAGCATTAAATTTTAAAAAAATCACACAAAACCCAAAGGTATTTATTTCCATCTAGAAGTTATTACAGAACTGGATTTAACAATGAATTCCATTCTACTTTGAGTTACTGTCTGAGCTGCAAGTATTGAGGTCTAGTTTTCAAACTTTTCATTGCATATATTGCATTTTTTAAAATACAGAAAAAAATGGTGACGCAGAGCTCTGCCTGGTACACTGGTTCTCACAGAGCTATCTAAGAACTGCTCTGATTACTCAATGCCAGCTCTCCTTGTTTCCAGCTGCTAAATCCCATTAGAAGCAGCTAAAAATACATTAAATACTTTCCTAATATTACTTTTCCGTATAATCAATTGTTGTAGTTGTCATATGGATAAGAGGAGACAGAAGAACTGGATCAGCAGTAAAATGAACTCCTTTCAGACATGTGTTCAGTGAAGTTAAAACACATACAATCTCTGATTTCTGGGGTAATCAGGCACCTAATACCCATAAGGATTTTTTTTTTCCTAAACTCTTGAGCAGAGCACTGGCTCTGCTATGATTAATTGTGAAGCTTCCAGACTGATTAATCTTCCAGTAGCGCAATCCTGCTCTCAAATCTATGGCTAGCTACGGGCAGACGAAAAATGCAAAGTCTCTGCAATTTCTGTTGGAACGCTCCGGCTTTGAAAGTGGGATGGTGCAGGTAAATCAGGCGGTTGTTAGCTGATAGCCTTCCATTGCAGAGGAGAAGCATCATTTCCAAATAAAAATAAAGGATCAGTTGCTGCTGAACTGAAATGGAGCAATGGAGCTCACTTACATGATGCTACAGCAGCTAACAAAGACACCCTGGAGCTGTAGTACAGGGAGTTTACAGACAGATGGTGAGAAACAGTAGAGGAAAGGTTTGACTTGGACATTGATTTGAAAGATCTGGAAGCAACAAATAACAGGATTAATTAAGACAGTAGGCTGGACAATGCAAAAAAAGATGAACAAGCCAGGCCCAGTACGTGCAATCCAGGGCACAGAGACTCTCAAGGACCAACGGATACACAAAGCGATGTTTCTCATGTTTTAAGAAAGTGAGAGACTAGATAGAACCACTGGACCTATTCACCGGGTGCAAAAGCACGCATTTGTATTTGGAAACTATGGATTTTTGCTGAGGAATGTGCACTTCAGCATCTTGATATTAATTCCAACCATAGGATAAGAATCGGGCTCTGTTAGGTAACAGTATTGTTGCACTGAGATCCTGTTTACTTCTAGTTTTGCATCTTGCCTCTCCAGAAATGCTCGTCAGGCTTGGCTTGTTTCCGATGTAGGGATTAGAATACAGGAATTCCTTAATTAACTTCACACAATCTCTGACACAGAAGCCAAGGCCTCTGCATACGGAAGATGACGTGGAGTCAGTAATTGCAATACAAGACACATGCCCCCTCCTTTCACCCCTTCACCCAGATTGCTACCAGAGAAAGACAGAAGGAACTCTGCATCTGCTCCAATTAATTTCTTTGCAATGGTGTTTCTGTGGCTCTGATGAACAGTGCTAAGAAGAAGAAAAAAAGATCTATGTAAGACAGATGCTAGCAAAACAAAGAAAAATACCTGAACACAGAAAGAAATGAGAAACACAACTCATGGTCTTTTGTCATTCAGGTGGAGATGCTTTAGACCGGTTTACACAGGCACACAAACAGAAGAATCTAATCTCAAATTAAAGGCCCAGTCTGTGGATGAAAACTCAATGTACACCCACTAAACCATCTGCAAGTCTCTGCACCAACAGGGAGATTTCAGCCTCTGTCGATGTAATGAAAAGTCCATGTTGGATCAATCCATATCATCACAACTGCCTGAAGTCTGTCCTGCAAGCAGAGGGACGCAAAAACATTATTTGGAATGGCATGGCACAGGATGACAAGACCTTAGGGTAGGCGCACAGTACACGGGCATTTTTATGCCAATAGCTATAGCTATACCCTGCTACATGAGTAAGAACTGTGCTGTAGATTTTGTGTCTGCACACCTTACTGTTGCTGTCAATATTTGGAAAATAACGCCCCAAAATTTCGATAACCGCCTAACCATGCTCAGAAAGAGGTTTCTGTCAAGGGGGAAGCCCTTCCACAGGGAACGCCATCTCGCACCTGCTGTCTCTGTCTCCCAGGCCCCACGGGCGCCCGCTTGTCCCAGCCGGGCCCCGCCAGCACGGCGGGGCTGCGCAGCCCCACGGCGGCCCAGCAGCGGTCGCTACTCGCGTGGGGGCTGCCAGGGACACCTCACCTCTTCCTCCCCTCCCCTCTGCTGCTCGGGCGCCATAAGCGGCCGGCTTCCCCCTCACGAAACCTCCCACCGCCCGCAGGCTAGGCCAGGCCGGGCCGGGCGGCCTCCAGCCAGCCGAAGCCCGCTCCGGGAAACCTTTATTTAAGCGAGCTGAGGGAACAGCCGCTGTGGGAAGGCGTCTGAGGGGATCCCACGCCAACCGCCCCCACCGCATCGTCCCCAACCGCCCGCGGCCGCCACCTCCCCCAGCCGTTGGTTGCCGCGCGCATTCAAACCCCCGCTCCCCCCCCTTCCCCAACCCC
>VXAK01013959.1:0-17523 GCA_013399435.1 Arenaria interpres | reverse complement strand
GACGGTGCCCCGGGGGAGAGAGAGGGCCTCAGCGTAGGGCGGCGGGGAGGGTGGTGTGATCCGCGGGGTGTGCGGGGGTGTGCGGGGTGTGGTGATGGGAGGGTGCTCATGTTGATCCTGGCTCTTGTTTTGCTGCCGCACTCCCACGCAGCCAGCCGGCGAAACTTTGGTCTTTGTTTTTGGAGCCCTTTGGAGAAGGTGGCAGGTTGACTGCCCGGAGGTCCTGTGCAGGTGTCCACTTGGCAGGGGCTGTGGTGTCTGCTGTGCCACAGATGCCGTTCTTGCAGTGTAAAATTTAAAAAAAGAAAACCACAAAAAAAAACCCCAACCCCAAATAAATTTACAGGTATAAGAGCTGCTGCTGCTGCTTCTTCAACGTGTGGACTGCTGTATGATGCTGCTGCTGTTGTGGTTTGGCTCTGGAGATAAAAGGCCCCCAAAGGTAGCAAGGCCTTAGTTATGCTCTGTTCAGAGTCTTGTCATCAGGTCAGATTTGAGATCTTACCACTTGTTTGTATCGGCTGTTGGGAAGAATAGCTTGGGTTTTCTTTTGGTTTGTTTTTTAATCGAGATGGATATGGTGGAAGGATGCTACTCTTACGGCTTGATACTGTTCCAGTGTTAGTGTTTGACTGTGCAGTTGGTCTGTTTTACCCTTGTTGAAACATGACTCGTAGCATAATGTTGGCTGTTCTTTCCCTTGCTTTAGCAAGGAGAAAACAAGGAGAGGAAAGGCAGTTGCTTAGATGCTTTAAATGTAACTATACTTTGGATTTTGGTGGACATTCCCTGTCGCCAGAAAAAAATGGAGTGACCCAGGTACGTCACACTAGAAGGTAATGGAAAAGCTTAAAGCAAGACGCCATGTTCAGGTAAATATGAATAAAACTGTCTTTTAAAGTTTTGGTGGTAACCAGTTTGAAGATGCTATTACTCCTCTGTTAATGTCTTTATAGCTAGTAAATATTAGTTAAATAAATTAGCTAAAAAGATAGTTATTTGTAGTGTATTTATAATAATTGCATCTCAACATATTTCAGCTTGATGTTCTACAGTAGTTTTTCTTTTCCCCCTCTTCCATTCAAAATAAATATTGAGAGTGGATAGGCCAACCCTTCCCTCTGATGTATTGATAGGTGTCAGTTATTTTTAGCGCTGATGTCCACTCTTAAAAAATTGAGTAGTAATTGTTTATAGGCTTATGTTCTGTAACAGGTCCACTTGACTAGCACTGTTTTCAGAGGGCTTAGTATTAAAAAAAACTCTTAAAACTTACAGGTAAAGCCTACATGGTCAAAGGTCAGTGTCTGTTCTGATAGCTTTGTTTTCCACATCTGTGAGAAGAGCAGTACTTTATTTCGTCTGCTCCTTTTCAATTATATTTTCAGTTAACATATTTCATGTAAAAAGAAGAAATGTTAAATTCATTTCCTCTTAGTAGTGAGAGAGGAACAGGATTCTTAAAAATAAAGTATTTCACAACATTTGTTAAAAGCCTGGCCTTTGTCCTGTCTTGTGAATGGTGTCAGTTGATAGCAGCACTCTGAAGAGTGCTATAATAGCCTCTTATAACATATTAATGTATATATAGGCTGTCTCAGTTCATTCATAAAATTACTAGTTTATCAAATTTTACACACATTAGTAAAGGATAATAAAATCAGCTTTTAGGTCTGCCTTTAATCTTAAATATTTTGTTTTAGGTACAGTAAGTTGGATAAGTGTGATGGATGCTTATTAAGAACCTATACTTTTATGATGTGTTTCTATCTGGCTTACATAATAACCTTTACTATAAGTCATTGCAGACAAATATAAAGAGAGTATTATGAGATCTCTGTCCATTCTTTCTTGTTGTTTCCTGAATGTCATCAAGGCTCCTTTTTCCTTCCATTAGTCATCATCTTGAGGAATACAAGATAAGGTGAATAGGTGTTGTGAAAACATGTCGTCTTTTCTACCCAGCTTTGGTGATGTGTCTGATGTCTGTCCATTGAGTTGCAGAGAAGTCATTCTAAATGGTAATCCTAATGGTAAAGAATTCCATTGAGTCATCCAAGAGAATACATTAATATATTTCCTAAAGTTATCCAGTAGTAACTTGTCTCTTTCTGTCCCCTCTAAAAAATTATGTAGTGCCTAAATGAAGTTAAGTTTTTGGTTGTGCTGGTCTGTAGATAATTTCTCCTGGCTTTAAACCTGTGATGATTCATTTTGTATGTATTTTTAAATAGCATAAGTAGCCTCAAAGTATGACCTGCAAAAGTATTCTTGGTTAGGGTCAGAGTTAAGTGTTTCTTTATGTACTGCAGTACACAATAAACATGAGACTTAGCAGTGTGTTTTAGTGAGCTTTTTTCTAAGAGCTATATCTTCAAGCGGGATGACAGTTCAAATCTTTACTTCTTCAGTTGCAGTGTCTTAGCAAAGTCACTAACAATACAAGCAAAAGCCTTTGATTTACTTCTTTGACACCAAAGATATTTTAGTGATCATCCAAACATTGGGTAAATGATTAAATCTAGTAAATTTTAGGTAATGTCAAGTCTATCCTGTATGCTTAGTCATCCAACTCAACTGTGGTGTGACACATTTTGCTCTGGGAGTGTCTGTATGATGCTCTTCTTCCCACTGCTATGAGCTGAAGTAGGTGCAGTGCCTGGTGTTTATGTACCTGTGTGTGCACACATAAATGTAAGTAAAGGTATTTTCAGTGAAAAAGTTTTTTTTGTTATATGGTACACTGAAAAGGCAGGTGACAAATGGAGAGTGAAACTAAGAGAGGGGTTATACAAAGCCTCAAACTTTTTCATGGGCATGTTTTGGACTACTTTTGACTGCAAGTGTTTCATGTTACAAGGTAGAAATATCTGTGACTTGAGGTTTTGCAATATTTTTTCCTGTCGCTGTTACTGTCATTACTCAAACAGATAAAGCTGAACTGGAAATTGGTGCTGCTTAGTGCAGTAGACTGATACTAGGGTATTACTCTCAAATTCCTGCCACACTTTTCTGGTATTATTTGTCTTTTTTTGAAAGCTGGAACTATCCTTCAGTTATCTGTATAGTGTAAATTTTCTGTAGACTGTTATTTTTGAATGGATGTGATAGATTAAAATATTGTCTGAAGGGTGATATTACCTGTCTTGTTCGTGTGGAAGACCAGGCATCGTTTCGTTGAGATTGAATGTGTGGTGATGTCATTGTAGTAATTCAAATTTGTGAAACATTATTTCTAAAGGGAAAGACGAGAGTTTTGAAATACTTGTTTAGACTCGTGTGCAAATGTTGAAGGTGTTGGTTGAAAATGTTTCTAGAATAGGTTCTTGTAATCTGTCAAACTTTAAAGAATTAGTCAAAGTTGTCCTTTGAAAGGCTTTAACATTGTGAATATGCTAGTATTGCTGTGCAAATTTGTCTCTCCAGCTTCAGACGAATGATGCAAATCCAACCTGATAGTGTAGATGGTTCTGTGGTACTGAGTATCCATTCTGAGTATCTCGTATTCTGTATGAAGTGCATAGTTGGTCAGAGACTTCTGTGCTGTGTCAGTCAGTGCTTAAAAGGTGGCACTGTGGTATTAGCATATAAGAGACTCATGTGCACAACTGCCAGAAACAGCATCACTGAAGCCTTTTTATTGACATGAGAAGCTGAAATACATCTGGCAAAATTTAGTATGTAATAAGAAGATGAGACAAAGCTACAATGTTGCTACTAAACTATACAGCTCAAGATGGGCAGTGAGTTCTTAATGATTGGTTTGTTTTTTTTTTCTCATTTTAATTATACTAGATAGATCACACTGTCTCTCAGTTTAATGTCAGAGTGGGACTGGCGTTTCAATATTCTTTCACCCTATTGATTACTGAGTTGAATGTTTCTCCCTCTTCAGTACCGTTTCATAATAGCCAGCAGAGCACTATAGTATAGAAGTGAAAAATGTCATCTCTGTTAAGGTTATATACAAGTTTGTGTTCTTAAGAAGTATTAGGTCTTGAGTTCCAGTTGGGTTTTATTTTATTGAGGGTTTGAATTTAAAGTAGTGGTATTTTAAAAGCATCTTCAATGTTTTACCAGGTTTTGTGCTAACCTACCTCTATTGTAAGGAAAATTACTTCTCCTTTTGCCCTTTTCTGAGGGTTGTATGAAGCAGGATGGCTTCCTGAGCAAACAGTAAAGCGACAGAATAGAGAGAAAGGTCATTCTGCTATAGTAGTGTTCAGTAAACTGACTGTCATAGCTTAAGGATAGATGTTTTCCTACCTGCATATGGGCTTTCTGGTGGATAATTAAGAATGTTTTCTTAAAAACACCTTTCAGCAGATTATGTTCAATCAGTCATGTTCCACATGCAATACATTTATGGAAATACTTACTTTCAAATGAAATTGTATATCGACTAAAGTGTATATTAATTTCAAAAGTGGATCAATTTCTGTAAAATCATGGCTGATCTAGGATTACTTTTAGAAAACGTTCTCATACTATGAGTATTTGTCTTGGATGTTGTGGCAGAGAGAAAATTGGACACTTCTCTAATATGTATTCAGTGTTGACTGTTTCTTATCAGATTTGGTAACAAGATCCACAACAATGCTAGTATTTTAATCTTGTTGCAGCTTTAAGCTTTCATTTTTCCCTTCCTTGGTTACATTTTCATGTAAATTGTCCTGAAGTCTCATCTGTTTGAACAATTCGTACTGGTTTACAATGTCACGACTTACTGAAAATAGCTGGCAAAAGGCTTGTTTTGTTCCTTGTATGTCATAGCATTTGTCACATTGGTATAAATCCCCAAGTATAATTCTTTTTGTTCTGGGGGGAGTTTGTATACTTTGGCTTAACTCAAGCTGTAGACATTCATTCCTAGCACTTGAAAGAGTTATGGATTTGTTTTCTTTGTTTTTTGGCATTGGCCATGAAATCAATAATAGTTCAGAGCAAGTGGAGGGGGTTGATTGGTTTCTTGTTATTGGATTGTGGGAGTTTTTTTGTTTGTTTGTTTTTTACTTGGATGTTGTGCTAGTTATGAAAGAAATGTAAAATTTTGATTTTGTGTTGATGTTCTTCAAGATCAGCTTGCAGAAGTAGTAAGCCAGGCACTAGGTCTTTTGTGGACCATTGCTGTTGAAATGTATCTGCCTTTCTTTCCTGAAATTCTTAAGATTATCTTGATCAAAAAGTAATCCTGCTAATGTCAGATCAGAAATGACATGTCCAGATATGGCAAAATGTTAATTTGCTACAATTTCACTCTGTTGCTTCGTATTTGCTGAAAAAAAATGTTAATAGGTTAAATTTCTACTAGCAAGCACTTCTACATCAAATAGTATCTTTCTTCCCACTGCTGACTTGAAGGTGGTAAAAATTTATTATTTTCTGGGTAAATCTACTGAAATGTCTAAGAAATATGTCCTTTCTTATTACAAATCAAGTTTTAACTCCTGGGTGATCTGGTAGTGTACAGATGTGACTTTAGTAATCTTGGAATTGCCAAGTTAAGTGTTGTGATTGAACTTAGAACACTCACATGAAATGATGTTTTAAAAGACACATTTTTGTCAGTGCTTTTGTAGAGTAGCATGGGTTTTGCAACTCATTAGTAAGTTTCAAATGGACAGCATGGTGTAACAGTTATTTTAGTCTGGGTCTCTGCTTCATTTCTTGCTATTAGGAAAGCATTGTGAAAATGTGGTTATAAAATTTTGCTTGCTGTTCCTTCTTCATGAGCATCAGTGTTTTATACAGGTATTTCAAAATACACTGTTGGTCTGCGAATACTTGATGTGTTGTGAGCTTATGAGCTTTTTGAATAATTGGATGATGTATGCAGTTTTGTACTTTCTCTTGCTTCTATACTGAAGATGTTAGTCTTCAGTGTGTACCACTTTCTGTAGCAGGTAGTGACAGTGAGGTAAGTCCCTCTTCACATCTGGCTTCCTTCTGTATTGGTTTGAGCTTATTAGCATTTTTTTGTAACAAACATATACTTTTACTATGGTTATCTTGAAATATCCAGTTTAAAGGAAGAAGAGACAGAAGGGGAAAGCAGTTTCTGCCATTTCTGTTGCAGCAGAATTAAGTTTATAAATGGCAGAATGTGGACCTTCTTAAATGAAATCTGTCTCTTTGCTTTTGAAGCCCATTCTCTAGATACAGTAAATGCTTCTTTTGCTTTAAAGAAAGTTCCAAGTCAAGTAAATGTTCTACTTGCCAATCCTTTTCCAGATTTGGGAGTTGAGGTAAATGAGGCTGAAGGTAGCCTTAGGCATAAGAGAGACCTAAGTGCGAACAGGTTTTTTGATCTGTCTTTAGAAATGATCTTCTACCATATTAACAAAAAAACCCCCAAAAAACAGCCCAAAACAAAAAAGAGAAAGAGAAAAACAGTCAACAAGTCACCAAGGTGTTGAAATAGAGTTCATCTAGGAGTAAGGGGTCTGTGACAAGGAGATGAATTAGTGGCTTCTGTAGAGGACAACCTTAAGTTTTCCAAAGAGGAGAAAGAAACTTGCTCTCAGCAACTTTGTACAGCAGGTCTTGATGTTTTTATTACCATTAACTGGATGACATCTTCCTATAGTAATATGGACATTGAGGGATCTTGACTGATCTTTCCTGTTGTTACTCAGCGAGGAGGCACTAGTACCAACAACACAGACGTGGCTGGTACTGTGACAAACAGTACTGCTATTTCTGGAGGAACACTCAGTCACTTGAAAGCTGCTTTTCCCTAACTGAGACCACTTTCTGTAAAAGTTGTAACAAAAATGCATGACAGGTCTTCTAAGAGCATATGTTACCCAAGATGTGATCAGGGCACAGAGGCAGCAGCTTGTGTTGTTTGGCTCTTAGCTACACAGTTCAGTTCTAGGCTTTTAATTTTCGGAAGTCGTGGTACAGTTTGTTCTCATGTGGATCTGTTAGTGAGAGGTCAAAGCATAGCATTAGTGGACAGGTGTCTTTAGTCTGATGGGGGATTCCCCTCCTAGAAACAACAGAAAAGATGGAGGAAGAGCTCATACTCCTTTCTCCTTTAAAGGAGTCCATATCTTCTCAAAGAGAAAATTCTGCTTACTCTTCTGGTGGTTGGGGGAGGTGGAGAAAGCTTTTTATTGCCAGTATTGGACTTGCTGAAGCGTTCCCTGTGGGGATTGCTGTTCACAGACTTGATATCTCTAAGAACTGCATGAAGGGGAAGTGGCGTTAGGGAACTGGCAGAAAAGGATCAAAAGAAGTTTGACTATTCTTCTGCGAATTCAGATTAAAAAACCCTGCAAAGCCAAACAACAAGAAACCAGTCCTTCTCTGTGTTTGGTGTGTTTTGCTTTTTTTTCCCTCCCATTGATTCCTGTTAAAATCTAAATCATAGGTTGTTGTTTAGTCCATCTTTCTGTAAAGATGTCTAAAGAATTCTCCTAATGTCTCTTGTTTTTTGAAAGGTCGAAAAGCTAAGGGTTTCATAAGTACTTAGAGTGCTAGAAGAAGACCAGGGAGGAGGAAGAAAAAGGTTTAAGTATTTTTCTTTGATTTATAGTCTTTGATTCAAGGAGGAAAACAGTAGTTAGGAAACTAACATTTTAGTATGTCTTGTTCTTATATTTTTATTATGTGACAGAACATAGATTCCAGAGAGTACAGACATGTCTTACGGTAAAAGTTGTGCTCTCATGACAGTGGTGAATTTCTGTTTTGGGGCTACTCTGAGTGTAATTATTCATCTATTATATCTGCTTGTTCATTCACAGAGTATTTGAATTTAAACTTTGTCGGTATTAGTTTATTGTAAAGGCTACTGATATTTTGACTTAGTTCCTAACTGCTACTTTCTGAACTGAGCATGTTTATGTACTTTTTTTGCCACTGTTTGTTGTATTGCCATCAGTAAAAATGGTTACGATAACTGCCACATCCTTACATAAGCTCCACTCATTTTTAAATGAAACTAATTACGCCACAGCCTATTTAGTCTGTTCAGAAAATGGAAACTCTACATGCTAAGGAGGCATGCATTTAGACTTCGTAGACGTTTCTTTTGTCTGTTTTACCTGAGTCTTGTAATTTTTATTTTTTTAACTACCGTTTATTTTCTTGGGGTTTTTGTTTTTGTTTTGTTTTTCCCAGCAAGTGTATGGTATACTTAAACTTGCAGGGCAAGTTATTTCTCTGTATAGTAGAATTTGTGAATTATGTAAACCTGTTACATAATCGTAAATAATCTCAATTTCTATTAAACTATAAGAAATGTCAAGCAATCAGAAAAAACTTGATGTTTCAGATTATTTGTTTATGAGTAGCAATGATCCTACATTCATGTAGGATGAGCATCTTAGTTGCTTGTTCACCTGATAGTATGTATAGCATGACAGATGCTACCAGAAGACTATCCAGTAGACAGGTATTCTACAAAAAATTTGCTACATTTCTTGCAGTATTTGGGAAGAATTGTGGTGAAATTTTTTATTAAATAATTCACAGATAGTGAAAGATGAGTAACTTCTGAATATATTAATGTAATTGTTAAACTTTCTGCTGAAAACCTTTCAGGAGGGATGTGTGAGGATTGCAAACTTCTTTTTAGGTGTTTGATTTAATTCTTTCATGACACTAGATTAAGCTCATCACTCTGTGCATCTCATATTAAAATGCTAACACTTTTCAAGCACAGTATTTTGCATAGCTTGCACTGCTGTTTGAGTTATTTGCTCTGTGATTCTTCTTGTTTGCTAATCCCAGCAATTCATTCACAACTAGGCTGGACTAATAGCTTTGGTTTTTCTGTGGTCAAGGCTAAGAACTCTTCCTGATTCTTTCAAATGAAAAAGAAAATGAAGACTCAGAAAGGCAGGTTTTCAGAGAAACTGGGAACAATCAACTCCTCTCCATGGTGTAGGTTCCTGCCTTGCTTGAATGTAGATCATTTGGATTTTGCAGGGATACTGACTGTTCTATTATTTAACCTTGAAAATAATTATAGAAATCTTACCTGTTTTTCCTTCTGTGTCTAAAACAGTAAGTATGACTAACCAGAACAATTGGTTCCATAGTTGGTTGCAACTACGAGGTGCCTGTGTGTCGCAGAAGGAAATCTGCTAAATGGAATCAAAAATGTATGACTTAGACTATCCCATTATGAAAGCAGTCCAATTTGTAATAGTATTTTCTGCCTTACCTAAAGTGAGAATCTGCTTTTGAGATCTTCCTGGTGAGATCTTGTCATCACCATTTTGATCTAACACTTCACGGCCAGGCTGGATGGGGCTTCCTGGTCTAGTAGAAGATGTCCCTGCTCTAACGATTCTGGCTCTCACCCCTGGCTGCCTGCTTCTGTCTCATTGTTTTGTATTTGATTATGGCACTAGATTTCATGGGGTTTTGAGGTGAATCAGAGAGCTGATCTAGATTGAGTTAGTATTTAGGGTTTACAAATCAAAGTTTAATAGTGTTCAGTTTGCCATGTGGACACTCAACAGTGCACGCTAGTGCACTGGGAGGAGCAAGCATTCAAAGGAAAGGAGAAGCAAATTCTTTTTTCAGAATTATTGTATTTTTGCTGGTTTAAAGTGATTATGAAACAGTCAGATGAGACTTCCAATGTGATAGTTTTCTCTTGTGGAAACACCCAGAGTTTGTGCTATAGCTAAGCACTTTATGCCGATAACTATATCCCTGGACAAAGAGATTTTTTTCTCCAGAGCTTATTTCCTGAAGTTAAAGGGGTTTTGTGCCTTGTGCTCACTTGTTTCAATTTTTAATGTTCTTCAGAGTTCAATGACAATAGCAAACTCTCCTCTCACTTTCTGGGATTGTTGTTTGTTTGCTGTTCTCAGTGGTGACATTATATGCTAGAGAAAAAATGGATGGATTTGGAATTTCAGTATTTCTTTTACCTTATGACTGCCTATTTCTGTGTCTCTGCATAGAAGGGAAGTAGACTGCAGCCCTATGCTCCCCGTTCAAAAAGTTTGTAAGAAGCTTGATATTTGAGTGTAATTATGTTTGTAATCTTTGGTGTCTTTTTTTCCTTCTGTTAATTATTTTGCACTTCTGATGTTTTTTTTTCTCTTTTTTTTCAATAGTACCTTAATCAGAAGTTCTAATATTACAGAATTTACTAGAAATTTACGTCTTTCAGCTGACTGTCAGACTAACCTATGTTCTGTTTATTCTATTAGATACTCTTCTCTAAAGAGACATTTTTGTTAACACTAGTAATTTAAAAACTAACTAAAAATGTAAAATACATTTGAAAAATTCAATTTTATTTAGGTAAAAGCAGTTGTATGAACAATTCTGCAAATTTGGAACATTTTATTTTGAATTCTACTATTGAGATTTCCTTTAATTCTTTGGCTCTTATTTGAAAGTAATCATTTGAATTTTAAAAGTTGTTTTTTGTAATAAGTTATTAAAAATTCTTACCTTGCATACAATTTAAGCATGTTTGTTAAGATTCTTTCATGATGCTGTTCAGTTATTGACAAGTTCGGTGTACATGCTGTATACTTTGATGTAAATAAGTAAGTAATCAATACTGCAATGTTTGAATTTGTAGCTTAAATGTATGCCTGTTTTTCTTTATGTTCAGTTTCTGTTTATTCTGGAATCAGTTCAGTTGATTTGTGTGTGTATAACTACATAAAGAATTTTTTTTACCATTACGCATACTGGGGAATTTTTTTATTATAAAGGCAGTGTCTCATTGGAAGAGTATTTTGTCTGTGTCCAGTTAAATTACTTTTCAAATATATAGTTAGTTGCTCTTCGGAGTGAGTGGTTGGGTGTGGAAACCTGACAAATTATCAGAATAATAGGGGTCCTGTATTTGAGCAAGTATGTATGGAGAGTTGAATGTCCAGTTTCTTTTCCAAATTTTTGTGAAATTTATTTTTAATTCACTTTAAAATTAGACAAAATGTATAGTAAGATAGTTGAATTAAAACGAACCACCATTTTTTTCACCCAGAAAACACCCAAACTTTAAACAGTACTGAATTTGATTTGCTATAACGGAAAACTGATGATGTGAAATAGTTGTTAAAGTAAGAATCGATGACTTATGCATTGTAAGGATTTTTAAAGAGGTAAATCATCTTTCTTTTTTAAATCTAATGATGAATCAAAGGAACAGGCATCTTACAGAGCTATCCAAATACTTAATTTGCATGTTTCTCCAGCAACAGGAAGGACCAAGAGAATTTGCATGAGATCTATAGTCTAACTGAACTATTAGGCTGTCTGTTACAGACAGGTACGGGTCTGTTACAGTATTCCCTGCTCATCTGGCCATTCAGGTATCAAAACCCAAGTTTTAAATAAACAGTCATACTTAGCGGAATTTTTCTTATATGCTTGTTCATAGTATTCTAGAGATAGATACATCGTATCATTTTGAATAAGGCTTATGCTTTAGCAGCGCTACAAATGTTAAAGATTTCCATCTCCTTCCCTCTCTTCACTCTCTTCTTAAAAGCAGAGAAAACCCAAAGCATGCACTTGAGCCCAAGTCGTGCAAATGCTTAGAGCTGTTATTTGTTTGTGTTTACACTTGTGAGAATTCTGAAGAAGTTGCTGGGCTGTCGGGTTAAGCAGAGGCTGTGACTGCTCATGCTATGATTTCAGAATCAAGGCATCAGATTACAATATTATTTTAATATACTTTTGCATTCAACTGCTTTTTTTGGTTCTGAAATGCTTGTCTGCTTGTGTCTAGGGCAGACACTATCTGTAAGTTATTGGCTTCAGGAAAATACTCTGGTGGCAGTCTGTTTGGGTGGCACGGGGATGACTGCAAATTATTTTAAACTTTAGATTTTTCTGCTATCTAACCTCCTATTGTATACAAGACTGCATTTGATTTGTGGGGAGCTGCATGACCTTGATTTTATAACTCAGGTGTTCTCCGCAAATGATGCTTTTCTAAGACTCTAGAGAGTTAGACCAAAAGATCTGTGTCTCAGATTGAAATTCTTAGTGTCTAAATGAAGAGCATATTGTTACTCTCTACAAAACTTATGGACACTGCCACTTTTTAACAGTAAAGAAATTGGGACATTGGTTAATTAACTAACTTAATACCACATCTCCTTTGCTGCAGCGTTTAAGCTAAGAAACCGCTGTACCGTATCAGGTGAAAGACTAAGTTGTTGTAGCTTGCATCTGCAACCACTTAAACTATTGGATGGATGTCTGTTCCGCTCTTCCGTTCTGAAGGTGAATAGCGCTGAGCACAGCACAAAAGTGAGAGCAATTTTAGTGTAGTGTAAAGAATGTTTCAAGCAGTTCTTTTGCTACTGCTTTACCAGGTTATTCACAAGATGCCATATAGCCCATAAGAATGAAGAGGTCTGTTAAAACAAAAAAAAGGACAGTATTTTTGGAAGATGCACCTATCTTGAGCTGTTGGACCGCATCTTCTTGTTTTAGAGAAGTGAAATAACTCAAACCTCTTTAAGAGCAGAATGAGTTAGTAGCTGTTTTAAGTTGTAGCTGTCTTTGAGCCCTTTTTTCGTTTTTGTTTGTTTGTTTTATTTTGTCTGTCTTCTAAAGGGGGATCATGAGGATAGCTTCCTAAAAGGAAAATGAAATCAGAGCAGTTGTCCTACCAACCTTAGTGGAGTACAGTCGAGCAGATCAGTGTGGAAACTATCTGGCTTCAGAGAGATGCTGATCGCTTTAAGTGTTTAATATGCATGTTTAACATCTAAAAGAATATTTGTTAAATATAATAATTTCAGCTTTAAAAATACCTTGTTTTTATGAATGCAAACTTTTGGGTGAAATGCTTTGAAAAGCCAAATACTACTTATTCCTGAGAGTTTCAGAAAGAGTGCTTCATTCATTTTGTCTCATACACAGACTTACACCATTTTTTTCTGTAGCCGTACCTTATGAAAGTGAAATTTGCTTGGCACTTCACCTTCAGACAGACATGCAGTATCACTGTGGAAAGACTGACTAGTAGTAAAGTGCCTTTTTCCCTTTAATTTTTACACTGTAAGCCTGATTTTAAAGCCACAGAGTTCTTTAATGTGTTCCTGCTATAGCTTGTGATTACAGGCTCTGTGAAAGGGCTCTAGCTCCATCATCACAAAATTGGTCATCTTATACTCATGTAAAAAGTCATGCATGCTCCAGCCAGGAATTGTGTTAATCTCATCGCTTAGATCTGAAATTTTCTGGCCTGGTACCAGACAAACAAAATTAAACAAATGTTATGACTGGTGACCTGAATACTGACAACCTGTCTGTGCAGACAATGTCACTGAGCAACCAAGGTGTCGGGATGGCAAACACACTTTTCTGTAACTGACCGAAGTCAAGACTGAAAGCCTCTAAGAGAGAGGTAAAGCATGGTCTTTAGAATCAGTTCGTCCTGTTATTATATAGCTATGAGTGACCTCTGAATGACTGTAATTCATAAAGCTTCTAGTTTAATGTTAAATTGTTAGAAAAATCAGTTTCCAATCCTGTCCTCTGCCCAGCACACACAGAAGAACGTGAAAATTATTTGGCAGTGTGAAACGGAAATTTGTATCGTTTGTGGAAAAGTTCGGTGTTGGTGGCTGCCCTTTTACTGCTGCTATCTGTAGTTTCTCAGCCTGTCCTTTCTGGTGTTAAAACACCTGATTTCGTGCCAGGCTCTGTGTAAGGAAGAGGGCACTCTAAAGCTTTTATCAAGTAAAGCTGTTGGATACTGTTCAAATCCTTTGAAGCTGTACAAGAACTTTGGCAGGATTGCATCAGTGCATTTTAGGATGAACAATTGTATTCGTATTCTGGTCTTTCCATTATCTGGTTTGGCTTGTCCTATTTCTGGCCTGAGATTATGGAACAAGTGGATCTGAAATATCTAGACTTCCTCATGGAGATTTGCCATTGAAGCAGTCCCACAGACAGGGCAGCTACAGCTTTATCTGAGTGTCAATTGTTTAAATATTACATTATACTACCAAGGTTTCTCTCTGCAACGGTTATAACAGACCTTGCTTATAGAAAGCAGGAAACTCATGGCTCTCCTTCCACCAGACCTTTTTTTTGTATACTATTAGTATTCTTCTTAGAGAAGGCTGAAGCCAGAATGAAAACATTTAAAAATGTCTACATTTGTATAGTATGTAAGGCACATCTCCTCAGAAAGTCAGTCTGGGGCTAAGCTGAGATAAAATTTTTCATCTTAAAATAATTTTAATAGAAGATGAAAATGGCCTTAAAAGGAAACCATCAGCAAGTTTGCAGATGACACCAAGCTGTGTGGTGTTGTNGTCTGTTTACAAAGGCCTGCAGTGACAGGACAAGGGGCAATGGTTTTAAGTTGGAGAAGGGGAGATTTAGATTGGATATTAGGAAAAAGTTCTTTACCATGAGGGTGGTGGAACACTGGAACAGGTTGCCCAGGGAGGTGGTTGAGGCCCCTTCCCTTGAGATATTCAAGGTGAAGCTCGACGAAGCCCTGGGCAACCTGGTCTAGTTGGGGGTGTCCCTGCTGACTGCGGGGAGGTCGGACTAGATGACCTTTGGAGGTCCCTTCCGGCCTGGACCAATCTATGAATCTATGAATCTATGAAACAAATTACATTGCAGAAACAAAAATCTAATTTTTAGGCACTTTTCCCTTTCTGCTCCCAAAAGCAAAATCAAAAAGAGAAAAAAAAAAAAAAGAAAAGCTCAATCTAGCATTTCTGTGACATCTATATATACATATATAGACCTACCTACACATACCTCTGTGTGTATATATATATATGCTGTTGGCATGTGATGTTTTAAGATATCTTTTCTATTTTGCTAGGAAATTGGATACAGAGTTCCTCAACTGTGGCTTGCACTCAAGCATCTATAAGTGTACATGTATGATTATAGATAACCTCAGTGTATTAATAAGTTATATTGGAATAAACTTATCTAGATAAAATAAATATGATTAATGTTATGTGTAACCTTTTAATATGACCTCTTTTTGTGACACCCTTATGGGTGGGTATTTATGCAAAGACTTGTCAGAAGATACACAAAATAAGCAAGGTTCATGTTACAGTTCCTTATCTTAACAAATTCTCCTGAAATGGTAGAGAAGACAAGCGTGGTGCATAACTTGTCCACCATATTTTGTAGCAATTAGTCATGGCAAAGAAATTTATACAATCACAACACCAAAGCTTAATTCAAAACTTCAGAAATGGAAGTTGATGTTCTCTGGTGTTCAGGGAGTATGTGGTTCATATTTCTCTGCATTTTTTATAATCTTTTGCATTGCTCTGTATTGACTGCTGTCCCTTCGTTTTTCTATGTCTACTCTCTCCTTATTTCTGTCTTATTTTTTGTTCCTGTTTATATGTGCTTGTCTACTTCCCTCCTCTGTTTCCTCTGTGTAGAGTCATATCCTCCATTAGTATGTGTTTGCTGGGGATCCTGAAATTAGATTTTCTTATCCACTCACTCAGCTCCATTTCTTTCTAATCTAGGTTTTTTTTGTAGTTTAAGGTGGCCAAAGCAAGGAGAGGCTAGTAGTAGTCACACCTGAAACAGTGTTGCATAGGTGTTTGTGCTTCACAGTACCATTATATTTTCTTTCTCACTGGTCATCTTGGGTATAAGAGTTGTAGAGAATGTAGTATGTAGACTGTCTTTGCAATAGATATTGCTTTTTTTGTACTGTTGTGAGTTATATGGGCCACTGATAAACTCACACAGGTCATTTGAATTGAAACTAATGCTAGATAGTATCTCCTTTTAGCTCTGCAGGAAATGAACAGGTAAAGAGAAGCTTTGCAATCATTTTCTTACTGGTGCAGAAAAAATGTGAAAGTTTAAGACAGGGTGAGTTACAGAAATTGTCTGCATGCTGTCCTGTAATGCTCTTCCATGTATGTTGTTATGAACAAAACAAATTTTTGATTCAATGAGTGTTTTCAAAATTCATCATATAAAAACTCATCAGAGACTTGACAGAAAAATCTCATGAGTGGTTATTTTAAGCTGTTGTTTACAACACTATTACTGTTAGCTGTCCCAAAAGTCTGTCAGGGGTATTTCAGAATACATCAGGAAATCTGATATTTAAACAGTTGATGTAGAACTTTTCTCCTCTTCCTACCTTAAGAATGACTCAATTCAAATAGTTCAAGTTTACTTTGATAGCATAAACAATTAAATTTTCTTAATTAAATTTTCTTTTTTAAATTTTCTGTTCTCATCATTCACTCATCCTATGGCTGTTTCATAGCATGGGTGACTAAAAGGAGTGAATTTAAATTTTTTATTTATTTTACAGCTTCAGCTGACTCTGTGAGAACGGCCAAGATTTTTTTTGTTTGTTTGTTTTAAGTTCAAATGGTATCATCCTGAATGCATGAAGTGCAGGAGTGTGCCTTTTATGGAAATATCAACATGCTCAGACGAGTAATGTGATTATGTTGTATTTACTCTGCAAAAGGACAGTATTTTCTTTAAGTTTTATTGGTAGCAATTCGTTTGTTTTTTTTTTTAGAGCAAAACTTTTTAATAGGGAGAAGCCTAAATCAAATGGAGAAGGTGAGGAAAAGTGAGGGAGATATGTAGGGTAATTATGTGAATAGCCACTTGAATGTATAACAGTTGGTTATGAATGTAGTTAACTCTGAAATTTTACAAGTTCTGTGTGGTAAACCAAATAACAATTTGGTTCATATTTTTAAAATCATGACTCTTGCCCAGAGTCTTTTTGAAACTTCTGTCTTTAGTGAATACTGCTGCTCTGAACTCCTGCAAAAGTATTGTGTCTTATTTTGTGGAAGTCTCTTGTGGGAAGACTCACTGCATTTTGACCAGTGTAAATAAATATACCTTGCAACAAAGCCTGCTCTGAATGCCTTACAAATGAATTCAAAGTGTAGCAATGAATTTGTGATGTAGAAGCAGGAGCTAATGCAGAGAACCACTTATCTTGTGTAGGAGCTTTCTCTCAGGCTGGAATAGCATTAAATTCCTGGGTATTGAGCTGGTTGAGATTTGAACTGGTGACCTGCAGATAACTATCCCTCCATAACAATACTCAGAAACATTTCTTCTTTGAGAAAGGTTAACCTCACAGCTCTGAGAAGGAATCTTTGCAATTTATGAAATAAACAACAGTCCAGTATTTTTGCAGTTTGTTAGTTAATTTTCTCTCTAGTATAAACCTCAACTTCTATTAATTGATAAGCCTGAAAATATGAGTAACAGACTCTACTTAAAAAATAGTATGCTGAAGTTTATGATCCGTTGATTTGCAGTGCTTTATAGTATATGCTTAGTTTCATGTTTTCTCATAGCCTTTCTGGATCATTTTTCCCCCAAAAAATTGCATTGTTATAAAACTATTTTTAGAAGAGCCAATGCTCAAGAGATTAAGAATTGGGAAATCTGCCAGTGTGCTTATTCAGCGCAGGTTTGTGGTTTGTTTTTTTTTTTTTTTCCCTAGCCACAGTCTATATTTCACAAACGTTCAGTCAATTGTAGGTCATATGTTCTGGTAAGAAACAGGCCAATTAGTCTCACCTC
>VXAK01013958.1:0-33948 GCA_013399435.1 Arenaria interpres | reverse complement strand
TTAATTTTCCTTGATTTTTCTGAATGTTGTACCCCCCAAACCTTAGGGCTCTTTCATCAGCCCTAAGATACCTACTTAAAAGTGTTCAAAATGAATTAAAGGCAAAGACAAGAATAAATATTTCTAAAATTTCTAGTCAGTGTGCTATATAATATGTTGTTTGAAAAAAGTTAAATTTTACATTTGTGGAAATGAAGGAGTTTTTTTCACTCTGTTAGAATTAGCAAACACATTTTATGTTGTACTATATGAAAATGTTTATAAGTTTATACACAAATTATGAAAGAAGGAGAATAAGCAGTTGGTGATACTTATAGTAAGTAGAAGATTTAATGCTTTAAGGGTGAAGAACTGATTTTGTCATAGTATAATATCTGATGGATGCAGTCAGTGATCATGCTGGCAATTGCAGTGCATGTCTTACTGGAATTAGTTGGAATTAGTGGTGAAGAACTGAACGCCTCAGCTCAAATAAAGGGAAAATGATATTAAAGTTTCATTCACCCTATTTGAAAAGTGAAATGTTTTATTAATTTTTTAATTGTGAGGAGTAAAAAATATGATTTAAGGAATAAATTAATGTAAATGTTAAATTATTTAATCTAAAAATCAGACCTTAGTTTATTTAGTCTCCTTAAGACCATGGGCAGGCCATTGTGGCCTTGATCTGTAAAGGATTTAAACTAATTAATCTGTGCCTAAGTGAGGAACTTTGCATGCTTTAGTATTCATCATGTGTTCGAACTATAGGCCAGTTTATAGCAAAGCTGCACATAATATGGAAATTTCACTGCTATAATAGTTTGAAACTTTGAATAAAAGAGTCTTGAGTTGCTTAAACTTTTTTTTCTGGTAGTTGCAGAAGATGTAGATGTTTTATTACAAGTTCTATGAAAGTAACTGCTCATTTTGTGTGTTTATGTCACTTGAAGGATTTTTCAAGTGTTGTATTTATTAATGAGTATATTTTATTTAGATATTAATTACAATCCAAGAAGTAAACTTCATGTGCAGAATTGCACAGGATTGGAAAACCTTCAATAATCTGGATCTCTTATACATGCAACTTCTGTATTGGATTATGAAATTGAGATGAGCATCTACAGCAATGAACATCCAATTGTGAGGTCATACGAAGGGTATACATCTGAGAGTATCAGGTCCAATGAACAGCTTAAAGACAAGTGCTAACCTTCAGCTGCAGAATTTGTTTCACTGTGCTGTGAATGTGCTGATTATTTTCTATACTTTGCACTATAGAGTGCCCTTATTGCATCTGCCTAAACGATAGGTGCTGAGAAAGGATGGTATGAGGTAGATCAGAAAATATCACCTATAAATGATTTACTGTTGATTGTAAATGTAATTAAAGGTATTTTTAATGGAAAAATATAAGTGGCTGAAGCTTACATAATGTTTGAACACTATTAAAAGTGCCTTGCCCACTCAGCTCAGTATATAGAGCATCAGGACATGAACTGACAAGAGTGATTATGTTAATTGTAATCAGCCTAATGCTTTTCATTAAAACTTAATTACCATTTAATCATGCATAAAAGGACAAAAAATGGAGTTCACTGTACAAAATTGACCTTTACTCTGGGGGTTAAATACATTTAAACCACGTATTACAAGCCAGGGAAGTCAACCAACTCTTTCTGATCACTGTACAAGAAGTGAACACAAGAAGGGGATAGCAAATTTGGTATTTGCCTTCTTTATGGCAAAGAAACAAAGTTACTCGCAGCAAAAACTTCCTACCAAAATTAGCCATAAAAAAGTAATTCTATCCTATGGGTCTAAGGGGAACGGGATAAATTTCCCTCTAGAGTTGCCTTTTTCTTTTTATTAACTATAGGTCTAGTTATACTAACATAGACTGTATCTCAGGCTTCCATTTGAGATGAAACAGGATGAAACTGTCATAGCATTCCTATCCATCATCTAATCCATGGCCTGGGCAAGGCATCTTCAGCCCTCGCAGAGGGCAGAAGTTCTCAAGTTGGTTCCTGTGGAACTAAGAGAAAATGAAGCTTGTAGGTTATTTTGATGGTTAGCTCTAAACTTGTGAGCTTTTGTACTTCAAACTTAATGAAAGAGGCTGCATTAGCACAGCAGCTTCTTTTTTCTTTACGTTTTTGGACAATACAAGATATTTAAATAAGTGATGATGCTAATGTGCACAGTTCTTCATCTTTACAGTTACCTGTATTACATGAGATACTTTTTAGAGAGCAAAAACTATTTTTTCACATTTGGAAAGGTTTATCATTCTGAAAACACTGCAAATCCTATATACAATATCTCAGCTTTGATATGTCAAAATCCTTCTCAACCTCTTATGCAAGCATAATGCACTAAATACAGGAAGCTTGTGCGTGGCCTGCAATTTACAAGCCTGGCTCCTGGAAAGTCTTTACTATATTTATAACCATGTGGAATACTAAAAATAGTCTCTGTGGCACAACACTGCAGTAAATGGCTTATGTGATTGTTTGCCATCGACAGTGAAATCGATACTGATGAAGGTGATGTATTTTTTTTCTTGAGCTACAATGGATTACAGGCTAAACAAACTGATAAAAAAGAGAAGTGTCCTTCAGGTGAAAGATAAATTAGGCACAAATCTAACATAGTGCTCACAAGGCTACAGACACACAAATATACAGTGCGTCGTATTCTCAAAAGCAGTCTCCTATTGATTTTCAGTGAAATTTTTAATCAATTTCAAAAATGTAATTTGGGGACCAATTCCAAAATAAGATCTAAAATGAGATTCTTGAAGATTATTAATTTAAAAACAATGCGGCTTAACACAGTGGCTGCCAACATACGGAAGTCTGAAAGCTCCCTAGCAATCTGTGGTTTTTCCAGCTGCCCTAGAAGACCTACCTCTAGGTCCACCTTTTGTGTACACAGAAGCCTGTTCCACTCTGAGCAGATGAGACAGTAAGAGATGGGAAGTCGGTAAAGGGTGTTACTCTATAACCCGCTGAGTATCATGTAGTTTACTGCGTAGAACGTGTATGCAAGAACTGAGAAGCAGCAATTTAGTTCTTTCCCAGCTTAATAGAATTCAAGTCCCTTCTCCTGGCTCTGAAATTTAAGCACCTATTTTTTTCAGTCATTTCTAAAAAGTCTAGCTATGGAATTTGGTTTGATTTAGCATCCTTAAGTTTAAAATGTAGTTATTGCTTACCCTGCTTCACAGCCTACATGTTTTAGTTGTGTTCAGCTTCAAGTTTCTGAATTCCCTAGATCTTTTTAAAAATCGGATATGGCAATGTTGCAGCATGAGCATGGCCTTCCTCATAAGTGTGTAAGCTAGATATTAATTGCATGTCTCTATATTAATGTAGGGGCTGAGAAGAAAAGGGCCTGTTATAAAAGAAGAACCATGACAGAAGAACTAGTGATTTTTAATGTCTGGATTATTTGTCTATGCATATAACTTTTATACTCTTTAGGTGTTTGCACGATACCAAATGAAGCAATAGTAGACTGGTAATTTTCGTGCAGTTACAGAACCTCTTGGGAATTTTGAAAAGTAAAAGAACTTGGAAAGGAGACAAGTTGAAAAGTTGACAGTCTGTCTAAATGTTCACTTTACTAGATGACACATCAGTGCTTAAATGGCTGGTGTTTTGTTTAATTAGGATCAAGTGTATTTGGTATGATAAAAAGGTTGTTAGTTTCCAATACATAAAATAACTTCTGAGACTGCAAGAACAAAAGTGTAAAGAACATTTTGGTGCTTATTAAACATCTGTCATTGTTTTTAAAATCTACAACTCTGTATGTAAGAAATGGAGATTAACAGTGAAATGAATATTTAAAGGCATCAGTCCTTTATAATTGGTGCATACTTGAAACAGTCAGATTGGGAAAAATGTTTGCTGAGATATTACATTGCGTAACTGTTTAAGGAGAAAATTAAGATATTCCAAGATTTTTTTTAAAAAAAGATTCTAACTAATGGCAGAGATGAGCTTATGGTCATATACTTGAAAGAATTATGATTCTTTAACATATATGTGCTATACTGAACCATTTTTTAGAGCTGTTATTGTCTGTCAAATAAGAAATAACTTCTGAGGTCGTGACCATGCTCTCCTTCCTCTGTGGCCAAGTATACATTTAGTAAACTACACTAATATGGGGTGTCAGGTAGATTGTCAGAGTGGTGCCTGGGGAGTGCTTACACAGTACTCATTAGTAGTGACAGCTATTACTTTAATTCTGACATTGATGCTTATAAATTCTGGTGGAGGAAAGTCCACCACGGTTAAAAAACCTGCCATGTCTTTTACTTTATGTAGATCTGGTAACCATCCCAAGGCATGAGAGATACTATTTGGGAATGGAAACAAAGCCAAAATATTATGACAAATAAAGTGTTAAACAGAGCTCCTGCGTTTGTAGTGTGTTAATTATCATAAACCATTAATTCTTATATAGGGATGTTTTACAGTTCCTGTGATTTGTCTAAGTGACTACCTATTTGCTAGAACATGCACAAAACCATTTTACTAATCCATACTGTTCATTTCTCATTTTGCTCATTATTTTCTCAACCTTCCTTTCTCCTGCAAATTTACAACACAGGAAAAAAAAGGAAAAAAAAAGAGTTTTCCAGTTGTACAACTTGATAACTGTTTGAACTTTGCAAATGTTTAGTTGCTTCTGCTGTTTCTTATAGTGGTGTACTCTTTAGGTGTGGGTGAAAGGAGTAGATGCAGTTATTAACACAGAAAATGGATTACCTGCACATTATGGTCACAAAGGTCGCATAGTGATGGTAGTGCTGGAGCTCTTTTATCTTATGAAAGCCTTCAGGTTTTACCATTTGAAGTGAGCTAACAAAATCATTTTTTTAATGTTCGTAGTCTTTTTTTTTGCCTGTAATTTTTAATGTTGCCCTGAAACTCAAGTACTTGAAGTGCTACATACTGCTCAAAATACAGAAAGACATAATCACTGCTTTCCCAGAGAATGTTGGAGAAGTGCACAGCCAGATATGATAAGTAATAAGGACTTCCTTGTAGATACACACCAGTATCATTAATGGTGATTGTGGCTCTGGGTTTGTGACTTCTTATTTTGGCTTTTGCTCACAATTGTGGTGAGTTCTTTGAAAAAGACAAGTTTGGGTGGAACAGCTGAAAGTGGTAGGAAACAGAGTACAGTTCAGTGATTTTGGGACAGTAGCCTCCAGGGATGGGACCTTCTTTCCTTGAGAAGACTGCAATGTTTACTGCAACTCAGGATGTTGAATACCTGAAGCCAGTAGAAGAGACCTAGAATCTTCCAGTGTATGTACATTTGTGTATCCACTTTTTGGATGATTACTGGTTTTACCGATTGTTCTGCCTTCTTATATTAACTGTTGAGTAAACAATATTACCTATGGGTTGAGTGCTTTTCTAAAAATATTTTGCTTTTAATGATGAATGTTTAGTATCTACACCTTAAAGCTTTTATTTCTTCATTCTCTTACAGCTTCTATTGCATCAACCTGTAATGATCCTGGAACACCACAGAATGGCACTAGATATGGAGACAGCAGGGAACCTGGAGACACTACCACCTTTCAATGTGACCCTGGCTATCAACTTCAAGGACAGGCTAAAATAACATGTGTGCAACTGAATAACCGATTCTTCTGGCAACCTGATCCTCCTACGTGCATAGGTAATAAGATGAAATGTTAGTCTCTGTGTAAGACTAATATAGATCAGATTTCTTTTTCAACTATTGGGCATAGTTGAAATAGCATTGAATAGTTGAATAGCATTGATGCTCATGCTGGAGTGATGCTCTTTGCAGAACCCAGTTATTTCGTACTTATGATTACTGACAGCCTTGTTCTCAAGATTAGCATTATTTTTGGATGTCATTTTCTCACTCTATCTGTTCTTTAAACTTTAGATAAGTTTAATAGAAATAATTAAATGGAAGAGGTGATTCAGGTAAAAAAAATTCCCTTTAAATGTTCTCATTAGAATAGCGTTCTACATAATAATTTAGTTACATGAACTACAGTCCATTACTTCTGAAAAATTTTTGAATTCTCTTATAGAGTAAATACCCATTCTGAGCAATCCCTAGGAAGCTAAAGGTATTTTTTCTGAAGGAAAATGCTTGTTGGGAAATGTAGATGCAGAGAAGGGGGTCCAACTGACAATGCTGTTGAAAGAAATTAGATATATTTCCATAACACCAGGAGGGGGTGGGAGATCTTCATTCTTTGAAATAAGTTTTGATTCTTGGTTCTGTAGTCCTATATGACCTAATTTCTCTGAGGTTCTGGTCAGCGGATTAATAATTACAGGTGTAGAAGTCTTGCTGAAATCTATTTTAAGTTCATCAGTGTCGCTCTTCTAAGATTTGAGTTAATCAACATCTGTGAAAAATTATCTGCTAGGTATAGCAGTTTTCAAAATCTTTATGATTTTGTTGCCTATTGATTTATAATTAAATGAAGTCTTATTTTAATGATCCCCAAACCAGATACAACATGTTATAATAGCACTGGAATAAGCATAATGCTTTTTCTTTCTACAAGCCATTTTGGGGATACTCTTTCCAAAACGTCAAATCCCCAAACTGCGATCCCTCAGTTTCTCTAAAGTGTTTACTTATATCTCAAAAATACTGGAAAGGATTCAGGATAATGCAGGATGATGGCGTTAACTCCATGTCACCTAACAGAACTGGAGCAGTGGGTAACCTGAAAGTTGTCTTCTGGATACTTTGTGTGCAAGGTATAAATAACAGTATGAAAATGTTTACTAAACATACTAGGATTATTCACTAATTAACATTTTTTTAAATAAAAATGAAAGGCGTGATGCCCAAGGTGCCTAAAGTTTTAGAAAAGTCATACTCTTTCTGTAAATATCAATTATAATCACTCCGTATTTCTTTATAGTCTGGTGAAAAAAAACCCAAAACACAAAAGAAGGATATGAAGAGGGAAAGAAAGAGTACCTTTGGGCAAAAAGTATATACATATTGTATTCTTCCATGTAATCAAGGTGACTTTGAAGGGGAAAGTAGATTAAAGTAATCTTTATTGCAGACATGACAATATTAGAAAACTTAAGGGTTCTTTAAATCCATTATATGTCATTTTAAAAATTACCATAAAGTCCTTATTCCAGTATGCTAACTTACAAATGAAAAAATATTTATATTTAGTAACTGTAATACTTAGTACTCTGAACATTGTACGACTAACATTCCTGATTACTTACCTTTTTCTGCTCTATTTGTACTTTATAACTTTGATCATAGTAATTTCAGCCTGAGTCATCAGCACATATAAGGAACATGTGAATCATTTCCTGGTACCGTTATTTGTGAATAAAACAAACAACAACAAAAAATGGGAAAAAAACACATCACAAGCCCCACACCCTGGATAAAAAATAATGACTAAACTACCAAAACTACAGACGCAAAATCCCGAGATACATAAATATACTAAATGTTTAAATAAACAAATAAATAAATAAATAATGGAGGGGGGTGGAAAAAGTTTAGTTTGTTTTCATAGATACTATAAGGGGAATGTCTTCATTAATGTTTTCATTTGGGTTAGGAACATGTTTTCCAAGTAAATTTTCTTGCTTATGCTTTAGTTAATTATTTTGAATTTTCTTGGGGCTTTTGAATGAAAATAAACTGCAAGATGTGTTGCATTGTACTCCATTTTGTGGAGTACATCTGATTTATTCCAACTACTGGTGAGCATTCAGTCCATTGGACCAGACTAGAAATGGTCTGCAAAAAATCCTCCTTTAAAATCTTAATGCAGATTCCAAATCCTTAGTACCAACTGTTTTGCACTACAGGTGTCTTCCTATCAGTCTGCATGCCTTTGTGCAGCCCCTGTTGACTACTGTATTTTTTAGTTAGACTCCTATGTGATTATCATCTTTGGAATTAGAATTCCTTATCTGTTTAAAAGTAACCTTCAATTTATCATAAAAAAAAAAAAAAAGAATGTATTTATTTTTTGGTTTGGGGTAATCATAGAGTTATCGGAACAGAATAGTTAGGATTGGAAGGACCTTGAAGCTCATCGAGTTCCAACTCCCCCTGCCATGAGCAGGGACACCTCCCACCAGACCAGGTTGCTCAAAACCCCATCCAACCTGGCCTTGAACACTTCCAGGGACGGGGCATCCACAACTTCCCCGGGCAACCTGTTCCAGTGTTTCACCACTCCCGCAGTAAAGAATTTCTTCCTAATATCTAACCTAAATTTACCTTCTTTCAGTTTAAAGCCATTGCACTTGTCCTGTAACTACAGATCCTTGTAAAAAGAGTACCTTTCCCCTTTAGGTACTGGAAGGCTGCTATAAATTCTCTCTGGAGCCTTCTCCAGGCTGAACAACCCCAACTCTCTCAGCCTGCCTTCAGAGGAGAGCTGCTCCAGCCCTCTGACCATCTTCATGGCCCTCCTCTGCACTTGCTCTGCCAGGTCCATGTCCTTCTTATGTTGGGAGCCCCAGAGGTGGACACAGTACTCCAGGTGGGGTCTCACAAGAGCAGAGTAGATGGGCAGAATCATCTCTGTAATAATAGTAATACCTTTACTGAGTGAATGGAACTTTTTTGTTTTACATTTATGGTCAAAAGAAACTGCATCCTGAATCCTGCTATTGAGCTTTCTCAGCTCTTAAAGTACTTCCAGTACATAAGAAACACTTCGCTTGCTAGAGATGGGATTAGGTAGCAGCAAGTTAAATAGGACTTCTTATTTAACTTCACATTTTTATTCCCTTACAGAGAGCTTTTGTTGTGGTTCTTTTGAATATGAACAGAGCTCAGTTTCTGAAAGCAAAATACAACAATGTTTGCTAGCTGGAAGTAGGAATGCTTTGTTTTTATTTTTAATAATTATTATTTTTGGTAAACCTAAAAGTGTTTTACTCCTATTTAACAGCTAATATATGCTTGTGAATCTAACATGTGACCATATTCCTATTTCTTTTTACATTGTGACAGCTGCATGTGGAGGAAACCTGACAGGCCCAGCAGGAGTTATTTTATCACCTAACTATCCACAGCCTTATCCTCCTGGGAAAGAATGTGACTGGAGAATAAAAGTAAACCCTGACTTTGTCATTGCCTTGATATTCAAAAGGTACCATTTCTAGATGAATGCCTCAGTTTAACAGGATTTTAAATGTCAGATCTAAAAATGGCATCATTTATCACTTCTTAAAGCTTCTAATTATATTCTCTGGCTAAGTCCTGGAGCATACATCTAATATGTGCTATATCATTGCTTCCAAATAATGTAAAAGAAAACAATATAGTTATATGGCATTTTTGATATCAAATACATTCCTGATCAACGAAACTTTCTGTGACCTATGAAATTAAAATCCTTGAAAAGCGATGTCAATTTGTAGAAATGCTTGATTTACGTTGTTGTACCTTATAGTAGACACTGGTGTGTCTACTGTAGTGGAAACTCTGTACCTCAGTTCTTAAAGTTTTTTTATAAAAACAGGGCAAATACATTTTGCTTAGAATGCATAGACCAGATTATAAAAATTGTTCTACTTAATCAAGAGGTAAAACATGTCTAGATAATGTCTCATAATTTTAAAAAATTTTATTTACTCAATGTTCCATCATCAACCTATATTTGTTGCATATATTTTTAACACAAATTGAAGTTCAGGGGTATACTCATCCATGTGTTCAATTTATCATTTCTATTTGAATCAGGCCTATATACTCATCTTGCCTGCTATATGTATGGATCCAAATGAAATTTTTAAGCTAAGAATGGTAACTGTTGACTTCATGGGATGGTGATTAATTCTGATTCTTTTTGGAAGATATGATGGCATGTTCAGAATTTTGCTGTGTAATATTTGCAGCCACCAAAACAAAACCCCCTAGTTTCTTTCGTTGACTGACTGCAATGTGGTTTTTAATAATTTTTTGTTCTTTTTTGTCTTACTTGATTTAAAAAAGTTTATCTAACTGTACTATATGGTGTAATAGAAAAACAGCTGAACACTGCACAAAAAAGCCAAATATTTATTTATTTAGTTTTACAAACATTATTAGAAAGAAAAATATCCACTCACTTGACTGAGTCCTTCTCTGCTTTTTTAATGTAGTTTTACTTTTCTTATGTTTTCTTCAGTCTTCCTAGCGTATCTTTTATCCAGCTCTGTATAAATTTCTCATATAAATGCCTGTGTTTTTATCTCTATGTTGTCTCAGAACTCATCTCAATTAAATTCTTCTGAAAGACATTCCATTCATAGTATTTTCATAAATATTTTGTATAAACATATAAATGTCATCAAATATGGCATAACATTGAAGGCTTAGTGAGAATAAGAATTGACTTTAATTTATCGTAATTCTCTGATATAATTTGGGTATGAGCAAAGGCAGGTTCCAGGATAGTGGTCTGTCCATTTGAAAGCATTTTGTTTCTAAACCAGTGAATTTATGTTTGTAATAGGTGGATTTAATATCATCCAGTTTAGCCAATTAAAAGCTGGACTTTTAATTTAAGCTAGTTGTCTCAATTATTCCTGTGGTCATTGGTAAGAAGCAGCCTTTCCGCAGCAGGTGATTCATTCCACCCCAAGAAAAGTTCTCAAAATAGGTGGGAGGATTTGCTTCTTTTCCGTTGTCTGTAGACAGAGCCTGCATGATGGCCTGATAGTAGATAATTTGGAAAGCTGAAAGTGTTGAAATCAATGGTAAAGAGAACTCCTTTGAAAGTTAGTAAATTTTCACTGTGAATCGTATTTTAAAATACATTTATTTCTGGAGTAGAAAATGTGTTAGGCAGAAGATTGGCATCCACAGTGACAGTAGCATTTAACTCATAAAAAAGAAATGAAGACTTAATTCTCTTTTTCCCTTATTTTCAGCTTCAATATGGAACCCAGTTATGATTTTCTACATATTTATGAAGGGGAAGATTCCAACAGTCCTCTAATTGGCAGTTTTCAAGGCTCACAGGCTCCTGAACGAATAGAGAGCAGTGGTAACAGTCTGTTTCTGGCTTTTCGCAGTGATGCTTCTGTTGGAATGTCAGGATTTGCCATTGACTATAAAGGTACTGTTCTTACCATAATCTATTGAAACATAAAGGGAAGGAAATGTTATTAGTATTTATTGAGACTCAAATCTGTTTACTTCTAGATGTACTCATAATGAACTGCCAAACACATTTTTGCATTGATGTAGGTTTTAAAAACTATTTTACACTTTCTTGGGGGTACCTATCACTAACCAGAGAATGTGTTATGCTGACTGTTTATTAAAGATACACACTCATTTTAAATTCAGGTTTCTTTTCTGGTCGCAGATGCTGTCTCTAACTTGATTGTCATCTCTGCTGGGATTTATCAAGCTGTTTTTTTATCAGCAGAGATGCTGCCTCAGCTTCTTATTCTTGACAATGGAAGTAAACCACATTAATGTCAAAAACAAAGGAACAAAGTATCTAAAGAATATAGAAATAACATACCAATGAAAGAGAGGGAAGTTAAAAAGAACTATTAAATCATTTTTATATTTAGTCTTCGTCTTTCACCCAGCATCATCCATTATTCTCCACGTTGGCAAGGCCTTTCTTTCCAAAGTAATTGTCACGTTGTGATAGATGAAATC
Source organism: Arenaria interpres (assembly GCA_013399435.1). Lineage (NCBI taxonomy): Eukaryota > Metazoa > Chordata > Aves > Charadriiformes > Scolopacidae > Arenaria > Arenaria interpres. Next base: position 22,284 of record VXAK01013958.1, on the reverse strand, counting down.
TTAGTCTGTTTGTTCCTATCTAAACTTGAAACAAAATATAAATAAAATGGGAAGACGATTTGTTTCAGGAAGCCTTGTTGGCCTGCAAGGAAAGAAAATGACAAGTTGAGCAGAAGGAGATAAAGAGATAAAGATGCCTATTGAAAATGTGCATACACATTTTCACTGTGTGTGTATTTTCTGTTCTCAGCGTAGTCTGATATGTGTGCCTCTATACAACCAGAAGTTGAATGAAATAATAAGAAAATAAAAATGTAACATCTAAGTGCAGAACAGTGCATTTTAAAAAGTTATATCCGATGGGCAGTACATTTGTGCTTAACAATTCAATGTTTTTATTATGTAAATTATTTTATATATTATATAAAATGTATTACTTTACATTTCTGATTATGGACATCCAGTTTTGCTTTCTGATAATAGTCCTTGAGTATTTCATTAAAATATGTGCTTTATTAACATTTAATAAGGGAAGGAGGTGTACTGTAAACTTTGTGAATTTGACTCTGGAATTTTTTTTCTTAAATGTTCACATATTTAGCAAAATATTGTTTATAGAAAAAATATTGCTCAATATTTTCATAAATTTTAAAGGGACTGAGTTGTGTTTAAGCCTTTTATAGGAAAAATTGTTGCATAGTTGTCAACAGTATAGTAATACTAATATTTTGGTTTTATTTACTTAGTTATAAAGAATGTTCAATGTCTAAGTCCTTCCTATTTGAAGATCATCTCAACCATATTCTTGAAACAGATTAATTTCTAATATTAATTATTTCTCCCATCCCTTTTCTTTGTATTTTAACTTGCCATAGATGATGGATGAAATCCTAGTATTGTTAAAATCAATGTCTATACTCATATTGATTTAAAGATTTTGTTCTTATTAGCTTATGCCAGAAAAGAACTGTTGTGCTTATTTTGTCAGCCTTCAATATCCAGTTATCATTAAATCTTCTTAAATGTGAAGCATAAAAGAACAATACATTTTTAATGTTTAGATTATTCCGTAGTATGGCAGCTTTCTAACCAGAATTTATTGACTACTGAGCATGATACTTGGTTAAAAAACATAATAGTTTAAGTGGTGAATTCTAGAAATTGTAGTTTTTCTTCTACGCTACTAAACTTCATTGGAGTTATTTGGCTTTTGGAGAGTTCTACTAATAAAAGGTGGGACGAAAATGCTGTTGGTTTGATCCTATCAGTACCATTTCCTTGGCCAGATAACCAGTCTAATGCAAACATCCATGATCTTGTAGTAAGTATTCAGATACAAAAAAAATATTATAATAAGCTGTTGAAAAATGTAAACTGACAGGAAAAAACCCACTGATAATTGTTCAGTTTTATTTTATTTATTTTTAATTGAAAGTGTATATAGATTTACTTTAATTCATTGTAACAGAAAAACCACGAGAGGCTTGTTTTGATCCTGGAAACATCATGAATGGGACAAGAATCGGAACAGACTTTAAGCTTGGTTCAACTATTACTTACCAGTGTGATTCTGGATATAAGATTATCGATCCTTCAACTATAACATGTGTAATTGGTGCAGATGGAAAGCCAGCATGGAACAGAGCATTGCCATCTTGTAATGGTACGTACTGTTTTCTTACAATTTCCCTTGTTGCCCCAGTGAATTCAGAGTTTCTTAGTCCCTGAGGCTATTTATACTATTTCTGCACATATAACTTTTATTAGAAAAAGTCTGAAGTTAAAAAGTAAAACTTATGATGGACTATAGCTCAGTCATCAATGTATTTATTTAACTATTAAAAATAATTTTAAATTCTGAAATCAACATCTATTGTTATATTCATAATAATGATTATAATGTAATAAGCATCCATGGTTTCCCCTTTACATCAATTTTAATGCAAGGCGTTGTGATCTGTGTAAGAATCCGTGTAAAACTGAATAAATACTAATTATAAAGTATTAGTGGCCTATCCATTGTTTCTGTTTATTCTCTTTGTATGTTTTTCCCAATTTAGTGTTTCTTAGACTGCAAGTAGGGGCAGTCTTTTCAACAAAGTAGAGCTTCAATATATGACTGATTTATAATAATAGGGATCTATCTCTGCTCCCACATAGTCCCAAGGTATATTATTTTCAGGTATTGCCTTCCTCGTGTAAGTAATTTAGAATTGCATTTTAAAAGGATGTAGTAACTTCGACCATGCATACACTATTTGAATCGTGCTCAGAGCTAGGCCTGGGGACTGGAAATAGATTAAGTTGTTAGACTATTTCTAGGCATGCTTTTTTGACCTGACAGCATTCTTTAAAATGTCTTAGTTACAGTGCGGGAGTAAGCATGGGACAGAGGCTGCTCCCAGTAGGCTGCCTGCATATTTTTCTGAAGGGGAGAGTAGCAATAGCAGGACAGGTATTTGCTGTGGCCAAGGATGCTCTTTTGTCTCGAGGCCAAAGATGAGGCTCTTGTATTGTTTAGTGTCCAGTGTAGCCATAGCCTAAGTCTGCGTCTATACTCCTAAAGAAAAAAGGCATGGGAAGCTGGTGCAGTGTGTTGCTGATTATCTATAGTGCTTAATTGCTAGTTCTCTCCATGACTTCAGCTATGAAAACACCACTCCACTAGACTTCAGTATAAATCTCGCACTATTTTAGGCACTTCAGATTATAATCCCTGCCCTGACGCACACACACACACATATAAAATAAGTCATAGAATCACAGAATCATTTAGGTTGGAAAAGACCCTTAAGATCGTCGATTCCAACCATTAACCTAACACTGCCAAGTACTTTATTGACAATAACTAATATACGTCACTTTCTTTTGATTTGCTAAAATTGTTATCTGTTTATAAAACACAAATGCTGAAGCAAAGCACAGAGTACAAATTAGTTAGCCATAGCTCTGAGACATTGTTTTAATTTTCTGCCTCAATAATTACAATTTTTCTTTCAAGGTGACAATTAATGCAGTATTGAGATGCTTGTGATATGTATTCTAAATAACACTGGATGTCTAAAGAAACATAAATTAGTAGCTGAAAGATTGGATATCTTAACACTATTAAATCAGAGTAAAACTAAACTGGAATATATGCTTGTGGAAGTACTTTAGGTCTAGGATGGTTTACTGTGTGTTCCACTTTAAAACACATACTCTTGACTTCATTATATAAAACTTATATACATACATAATTTTAAGGGTAGGAGTCATATAGGAGTCCAGAACCAAAGTGAACTCAGGATCACCTTTGTTGTCACAAAAAGCCCTCTTGTAATATACAACTTAACCCAATCAAAACTGAAAATATAAAGCAAAAATGCTCATAACACAATTTTAGTGAAACGTTCTTAGTTTATATGTCTTTATTTATACTGATAGTTAATTGCACCTTTTTTAACTTCTTTAAAATATTGGATGAAAAACACATTGCAAAATTCTGAAGCATGAAAAATAGAAAAGAACCTAAAATAAGTGCTGAGATCCTAAGAATCTCCAAAAATGCTACGCTTAGTTCTTTAAGTAATTTGCTCAAATTAAGTGAATTAATTAAACTTTATTTCTTTGTGGTGTGGTTTTTATTGTTTGTGGGTTTTGTTTGTGTTTTGTTTTTTTTTAAAGGTAGCATTTTACAGTGAGAGGTGATGAAAACAAATTTCATATTTATTTAGGTAACAGTTGGCAACTGCCAGTAGGTATATTCTGAAACACTAGTGGAAAATCTCAGGCATATTGTTTTCATTATAAATTTCACAGTCCTTAATGCAGTTATTAAAATACATCTTCTGAAAATGTAGGGTTTACTCACTAAAACAAACCTTACTTATAGTCAAAACTAAGAGACCTGTTTAGGATGTATTTGACTGCCACAGTGCTGCGGTGATAAATTTTACAGTCTTAACCTACAAGAGAACTTTTCTTGCATCTTTTTTAGCCTAAGCAGACACAGGCTCTCCATACAGAGTGGATATACTACAAAGACGTAATCATAAAAATTATCAAACGTATTATCAAAAACATATCTAAAAATAGGAAAACACATTGTAGAAGGGAACAGTTTTATAACTCCATAACTTTTGCGTTTGTCTTAAATTAAGCATAAGTGATATACATCATTCCAGTGAAATATTCGTGACTTGAGAATTTCATCCTGTAATTACAAGATAGACTTTGTGGCTTAGTTTCTGGTATCCTCCAAGCAAAAAGAGAAAAAAAAGATCAAGATATTAAATTCCTGTCATGAACTGATTCCTTGTGATATTTGAGTTTCACTTCAACCACATAATCCTATTCAGCCTACTGATAGATTAAACTTCTCGCCTTCTATCATTACACTGGATTTTTGAATAATTCATATAAGCAACTAAGAGAAGACACAGATTTGTAGTATTAATTCCTGTCTGTATAAGGGAGTTAAACTTGTAGAGAAATTTCAAGTGTGAGTTTAAAGCCCAGTTGCTGTCAGGGAGCAGAATGAGCAGGTCTGCCCCACAAGGGCAGATGAACCAGGAGCCAAGGATGACCAAAGCACAGGCTGTGCCCTCACTCACTGGGTACCAGGTACCATCCTGCAACACATGAGCTGGGTCAGCAGAGCTGGGAGCTGGTAACAGGGGCCTTTGACAGCCCCAGACCAACGAGCTTGTCCACCTGGACCTGAGGCCCTTCTCCTCAGATCTGCTTTCCAGGCAGTTGTTAAAATGTAATTGACTGTATGTAAGATTCCCTGAGAAGAGTAACGTCGGATAATTTGTTCCTTATGGTAGAAAGTAATGGTTTAGGTTTTGCAATGTTTTTTTCGTTGCCTAAAAACGAAAGCGACATGACTATTCTATTTTTAAAAATATAATTTATTTATTTTTAAAATCATTTCAATATTGGCTTATTGGATAAATAACAGCATTTGACGATCTTCTATTCTTGTAAAATCCAGTTTTTAGTAGTGTTTGATGAAATCGTTTGACTCCCTCCACCAAAAAGATGACCACTGGATTGTATGTAACTAATGTAATTATTTTCAGCTTACATTTTAATGATGATTTTGATAGGAAGCCAAGCCTTTCCATTAGTTCTCAAAAGCTGAGAGTTGAGTGACAGCAATACTTTCTTTCATTGTATAGAGATGTATTTACTCAATATCCAACACAAGGACATATGTTAACTTAAAAATAGCCACTCCTTATGTTTTCTGTTTCTCCAAAAGCACATATCCCTTTCATCCACGCCTTGCTTTGACTTTTCCTGAGAAACCCTTGAGACACAGACTTCCTATGATGTAGCACTTTCACTTATATTTGTTAAATCCAGCAGCCCTCAGTATGCCACATCTATTGTCCATACACGGAAGGACCGTACCACACATGCTTGCTCAGTTTTTTTTTCTCATGATAAGGGCAGAACTGCTACTTGCGTATTATCTAACTGGTCTGTAAGACTAGGGCTCCACTGTCCTTAAATATCCCTTCTAACTTCTATAACTGGGTTTTGTTTGTTCTTTCTGTTCTGCATTATATACATATGAATGCGAAGATTTTTTGTATGTATAATCTATAATTTTTTTTGTAATAATCTAGGAAGTTATTAAAAGCAAGGCAATTCAAGCATATATTCACAAAGCAGAATCCATGGCATGCTGTGCAGCTTAGCTATGTATCCTCCAAGACCCAAGACAACTGTGTTGTGCCTCTGAGCTGTTTTTTTACCTAGATAGCTGGATAAAGACACGTATTAAAATAATAAAAACACACCCCATGTAAATTCTGTGTTTACAGTTTCTTTCAACTAAATAATTTATACTTCCAGTCCTACGTGAGTACTTGTAGTCAAGTAAAACTCTCACGTATTCTAATTTTAAAGATTTTTTGATAAAAATTATAACCTAAGAAAGACCCATTAGCTACGTCATTATAAGAAAACCAAGCAGAAGCAAAAACACTAAACTGTTGCTTTGTAATCTTTAGATTTTTATTTTCAGACTGAACTAATACAGGCAACTGTAATTAATGTAACACATTTCTATCTGGTTGTTTTCCAGCACCATGTGGAGGTCAGTATACTGGCTCAGAGGGAGTGGTTTTGTCACCAAGTTATCCTCATAATTACACTGCTGGACAGACCTGCCATTATTCAATAACTGTACCTAAAGAATTTGGTAAGAACTTCTTCTACTGATTTATCAATCATTAATCATTGTTCTACTGTTCAACTGTTCTTCATATGTAAGTGACCTTAGATTTTCAATATATTGCAAATTGCATATCAAAACCAAATGTATTCTTGACACAGAAGATGATTCTAGGGTTTTGACCTTTTACTTCTCCCTACAGTGATCAATAGACTTCAGCTAAGCCATCTGTGTCTGCTATTCAAGCATATCCTGAATGCTTTCATTGATTACATCATTCATCGTCATAGGATAATCATTCGTTCAAGCTTCCTGCAAAGTAAAATCAGATGTCAGAAAGCAAGCATCAAGTATTCTCTTATATTTAAACTTTTTGCTTTTCATGTTTTAACAAGGGCAAGATGAGTAGGATTATGTTTAACAAGTACAGTGGAGGGAAATAAAAAAATTTTACATGAAGTGCCAGAAATGTTTCTGAAAAATCACAAAACTGGTTCTTTCAATATATCAAAATACTTGGACAAAATCTCTAAATCTTGTGCAGTTGTATGCAGGGCATGCTTTTCTGCAGAAAAGTTTTCCCTAATTCAAGTATAGACAATTATCAATAAAAGATGCATTTTACTGCTTACTTTATAAAAGAAGAAAGGGGGGAAAAAAAAAAAAAAGAACTTCATAAGAAGTTGGAAAATAGAAATTGTGCTGCACTGAAGACCTGTGGTTTGTATACAGAATCTGGAATGGGTATAATTTTGAAACAGGTTCCTCCCTTGTCAATAAAATATGCTTGACTGGAGTGACGAAGTAATATTTTTACTGACTTTTACTGGTTTATTACTTCATGTTTCTATTGCGATCTGATATTTTAATTAATTTAAATTTAACATTTACTAGTAAGATGTGTCATATAATTAAATGGTTTATTTGTTAATACACTTTAGGTTACTTACAGTTGAAGTACCAAGTAAGTGTAGCAAAGCGTCAAAAGCAGTAACACATTGATATTTTTAATAGTGGATCGGCTTTTGTATTCTTTCTTATAAAATAAGGACTAATACAAAGTTACAAAAATAGCCAAATCAATAAGTTTAAAACATCTTCCTCGGATTAAAGCTGGATGAGCAACTAATTATTTGTGACCATAGATGCTCCCAAACAGTTGCTGAGGGTGGTAATGAAATTTTGGATAAAACTTTAGATTTTCTATTTTCTTAGTCTCATAAATACTTATACAATAAGGGACAGGACTTTTTTGACTGGAGAGCATACTTTTGGAGAAAGACTGATTTAATTATCTTTTTTTTTTAATTAAAAATAAGGGAACAATGAAAAGCACATCAGATCCTTATTAGTTACATTTAATGCAAATGTTTTGTCATGGTAGACAATAAATTAACTTGGAAAGGATTCCTGCAGGAATCCACTGGTAACTAAGACAAGCAAAAATATCCCATTAAATTTGTTTTCAAAGACTAGGTACTTGCTTTATCTTCTCTCTTTTTATTTTTTTTTTCTCTTTTTCTTTCTTTTGTTTTTTTAATGTAGTCGTATTTGGACAGTTTGCCTATTTTCAGACGGCTTTGAATGATGTGGCAGAATTATTTGACGGAGAAAACTCTCAGGCTAGACTTCTTAGTTCACTGTCTGGATCCCACTCAGGTAAGTTACAAAGAAAAGAAGTATACATTTCTTACACAGCTGAGCATGGTAAAAATAAATCAGGAGGATGTTATGCATTTCATTTGGAAGTATAATAATGAAGTCGTTGGAACAAGATCCTAAGGGAAATGGAAGACCTTCGAAATCTTTGAATCAAGATATTCTTCTGGAACATATGGTTTAGGCAAGAACTGATCACTGGAATGAGTGCAGAAATAATTGAATTAAATTCTCAGATCTTTATGTAAGAGGGCAGATTGGATGGAATAATTATCTTCTCTGTCCCTTAACTCTGTAAATTGCACATCTACATTTTTTGAATCTCTAATTTAAACTCAGATTTCTTTTTTTCACAAAATGCATTATCTGTATGCCAGCATATGCTTAGACTAAAAGCAGGCCAGCTGTTGCATTCAGGTAACTATAGCAAAACGTTGACCCTGTGAAATCATAATTAAACTTATATGGATTTCAGCATGGCCAGAATTTACAGTGTAAGCATATATAATGACTATGTTCATCTGAAGCGGATAATATACAAATATATTTCTGCAGCTATGAATGTGTTTTGTCATACGCTACTAGTATTTAGGAAAGTTTATATGTGAGTTTAATATTTTTACAGTCCAGTGCTTTTCAATGCTTCTTGGTTTCACTTTGAATAGTTGGAGAAATACTTGATATTAAAACAGTGTAACATATCTATTTGATTTATAGAAAACATTTAATTATTTGAAAAATTCAACTCACCATTTTCCTCTATGAATCGTAGCTATTTGTGTCATAATAAGAGATCACAAGTTAATTTTTTTTTTTTAATTACTAGCAAGATTTCAGCAACAAAACATTTGCTTTTTAATACGTAAATTTAAAAGACAACTCATCCAAGCACCCACTTTTACTGCATCAGAAGTATTAAAGATTTAGAACTAATGTCTGTTTTCATAGCAGACACTTGAAAGTAATTGAAGGGAATTTAAACTTACGATTTTTACTTACTACTTGTGACATATCTGATTTATGTTTATTTAGGATAGGATTCTGCTACGTGAAATCACTAGTAACGATAGTATAAAACTAATCTAAGTGAAAGAATTCTAAACCCTATTTATCCGGTTATCTAAGATATTTTAAGCTTGTGCATTAGCATTCATTTCAGTAGAACTTCCTGAAATATAGGTTGATATAATCCAATGAGAATAAAACCAGTTGTCATATAGAGTGGCATCCTTGCAGTGTAAAAGTACTGTAATTTTGTCTGTAGTGATTCATTACTGAAATTTTATTGTGACTGTAGACAAATGTCTCAGGAAAGGAGATAAAGTATATTAAACATCTTTGTTAATCCTCAATTCAATATTTAAAATTTGAATTGCTATTAGAAGGTTAATAATGTAATATAGTTCACATGTGAACATATATTTTATTGAAGCAACTACATAAAACAAGTCGTGCATATGTTCTTTCTCATGTCAGTTTTAGTTTTGAAATGGTAAACATCACAAGAAGATCCCCTGTGGCATTTTTCAAATACTTTTAATCGTTTAAAGTGTTTTGCAAGGCAAGGTAATGATGTCAGTCACAGAAAAAAGTTGACAAAAAATTTTGGCCCCAGATGACAGTAGGTTTCCCCAGACTAGTAGTGTATTGGAGCTCTAGTTCCAACTACATCAACAGTAAATGCCAGAAAGTCCATGTTGTTGAATCATGAAGTCTTTTTATTCTGACAAGTTTCAAACCGCCAATGGCAAATTTAATTTTATACACGGTTATTTATGTTTTCTTTAACTGTAGAGGGAAAAATAAAACTATGTATTTTAACATTTGATTACATGCTGAAGAGTTGTAACTGTTCTGGTTTGTGTGCTTAATTTATTTTCTGTTTTCATTTGTAGGAGAGACGTTGCCTTTGGCTACATCTAATCAAATTCTTCTGCGATTCAGTGCTAAGAGTGGGGCATCAGCCAGAGGGTTCCACTTTGTTTACCAAGGTAAACATGTCTCCTTTTGGTGGAAGACACTGGTGCCAGTCACACACAGTGTATTATTTTGAATTCTCCTTAGATCTTAAAGTATTTCTTTAAATATGGATGTAGTCTTAACCTTTTTCCAGCCATTGGGGACTTCTCCTGATGGTGAACTGGCTTCATAATGGCAGTTGTCTCCCGTCAATACTATCTGGCTTCACGGACTTGAATATGTCCAGACTATCCTCAGTAGTCTGTAATCTGTTGCTCCTTTAGTGCTAAGTGTTCATGTCCTCCTCAGACTGTACAAGTACGTGGTGAGGACTGTGAAGGCAAGGCGAAAAAGGCATTTAATACTTAAATATTTTCTGCATCATTTGTCATTAGTTTGTCCACACCCCACACACTTCTGGTGCATCAGCATACCCACATATATTTTTAACTTCTCTTTGTAATTAACATACCTGTAGAATTTTGCCCTAATGTCCTTTGCTAGTTTTCACTCCAGCTGGACTTGGACTTTCCTGATTTTTGTTTCTAAGTAGCTGAGCAATGCTGTCATACTTCTGATTTATTATGTGTGCCTGCCTCCGCTTGTGGTATATTCTCTTTTTGTATTTAAATTGTTTGAAGAGCTCCTGGTCTAGCCCTGCCCAAATTTCCAGTCTTCCCTCATAATGGGATAATTTGTACCAAGGCTAGCGAATCTCTCTAAAAAAATTCAGCAGTATCCTTCCCCTTCATGCCTGTTCCTTAGAGAGTCTATGTACCAACTTCATGAATATGCCAATATCTGCTCACCTTAATTCCAACCTTCTGCCACTTCCTCAACTTCATCGTCTTGTGGTCCTTGCAGCCCAAACTGGCATCTGTATCCACATGCACAAACAGCTCTTCTGTGTGAGCAGCTGGCCAGGTTGTAGCTACTTAAGTTAGTTATCTGATAAAAATATCTATTAAATTTAGCCAGTGTTTAGATTGACTAAAAAGAGTAGGTACAAGACCATAGAACTTGTTTTCTAGACACAGACACTTATATTCAGTTTTGAGCAAAAGGAGATATACATCTTTATTTTGTATTGAGTTAGACGTAAGCTGCTAGACTGCTATGGACCAGAAGAGGAATATATTTGATCTCTGTTAAAAGCCAGATTTCCCTGAGATAAAAGTGCAAACATGCCATGGGTAGCGTTAGAAATGGGCACTGGAAATCCTCCCAAATTGCTAGCTGCATTTTGGAATTCAATAAATCAGTAAAAATTACACCAGTAGATTTGTTACACAATATCAGCATTCCAAAAATTTCTGATTTATATTCAGATATTATAATGACACAGAAAATAAGATTTGTGTTTCTGGTGAAGAAATATCCAGTTACCTGAAACAGATATTAAAAACAAGATGAAAGATTTTATACTTTTATACTTACTTGTATAGTTAACATTTATTTTATACTTAATTTTTGCCCCATTCAGTCACAGTTACGATCTGAAATAGTGGTCATTTTCTAACAAAACAATAGAAAAATATATTGTGTTATTTACTCTATGCTGACATCTGCTCACTTAACAAGTGAGTATAGCATAAAAACCGATAGGAGAATCTTTGTCACATTTGCCTACAGTTTTTATCCATAAAGGTACTGTTCATTTCAGCTTTCTGAAGACATAAGAAAAAATAAAATAAAAATAAGATATTTTCAAGTACTTACGAAATTCTCAGTTCTGGATACGTATAGGCAGCATAACGTCGAAACAATATAGCTGTTCTTCAACATGTTTTACCACCTACAGTTTCAGAGTTAGTTTGACTGAAGTTAGCTTGGATTCTGCATCACACACTATTCCCCAGTGTAATACTATAAAGAGAGGATAAAAGTGCCAAAGACACTTTCAAGCTTACCTAATGAATATCTGTGTCTCAGCTCAAAGTTTTGGGGAGTTTACTTACTTGTATTTGTATTGATCAGTACTCCCAGCTGATCTTTCAAGAGTTTTTGTTCAGGCTGCTAAGAAATTCTGTTGTCTTGGAAAGCTTGGAGGGAAATTTGTTATGGCAGAGACCGCGAGGCAGTTTCAGTATTGAAGGGTGGGCGGCAGATATAAGACTTGCAGGTTTCTTCTGAACTCGACTGAATTTGAGGAGGTGCTATGAGCGTCTCTGCACACTGCAGGTGAAATGCAAGGATGAGACAGTCTGTCAGGATGCTGCTGGGCAACTCAGTGCACTAAGTTGATCCATGTGTCTGCAGTCTGGTGACACCTGGAGCAGTGCTTACAGGTCTGTTGCACATACAGACAACAAATGCGCTCCCAAAGGGGCTTCTGGGCAGTTCACTATGGTTTATTATATACTAGCTTTTCAGCTTTACTAAATTGAAGTATAAAAGTAGTTTTGGATAGTTTTAAAAATTATAGTATCAAGATTCATTTTAATTTTATTTTATTTTTTCACATCGGAGCACAGTCATGGTTTGACATAGTCTTTCCATTTTTTTAATGGAAAGAACTGTCTCACCTGAAGAATATTTCCATACTTGTAAGGAGCTTGTTGGGAATGTTCAAACTGCTTCTGGATGGTGTTTTTAAGCCTTCTTACTCCTATGTTTATAGAAAGATATCACCATGACTCTACTTCAGATACAGCTCAAGATATCAGTACCTGTCCTTTTTACACATCAAAAGCATCACTTGCATTTAAATTTATCATGCACAATTAATTGGAAAAGGGGGAATATAAACTTCTGGAATTAGAAAACAGCTTTCAGTATTTGAATTCTTAGAATCCATTTGCATATGAATGACACCTTTCTATCTTACTCTGTTTGGTTTTCAGTGTTTAGTTAATTTTTTGCTGCTTTTAAAGAACTCATAGTGATGCAAATCCTCAATTCTATTAGCTGTATGTGAATACACACATGTGGATACATATAGTGCTGTAAGTCTCCAAGTGAGCACAATGATATGCCTCATTTCAGTCATTTATTTGGATTACACTTATTTTTTAGGAACTGTAAGAAATAGATTTTAACGAATGAGAAGTACTCTCTGCAGCAGCAGAAAATGAGCCACTTTATTTGTCCTGGGAGAATCATGAAGCTATTTGAATATCCAGGTTTTTTATATATTTTAAAATATATCTTAAGAGCATTTTCTAACACAGACGTGAACGTATACATATATTGGTTAATAAGTTTGTGGTATTTAATAAGCTCTATCATTTTGAGATTTTTCTCTCTTCTTTTGAAGCATGTGATCGTATTTCCAATGGCCATCTGCTTGCTAGCCTTTTAAATACTCCGGAGAATAACATCCACTCTCACATTGAACACAGTAATCTGGTCTGCAAAGTCAATCCTTTTATTTATCGCCCTCTATTCCAGGTTGACCTTCTTCCCTGTTCACTTTTCCACTGGGCTGATTTCAATTTTGTTTCACAGCAGTGTGAAACATTTACTAAAAGATGGAGGATAATTACTATAGAAAATGGAATGTCTCTGTGATACAGCTTGAGGAGTCTAGGTTGCCAAGGCTATAGGCAAAAGCTAGAAGGAAAACTGGAGGGGAAAAAATAGTTATTGCTTGCATTATTTCACATTCTGGTTTGAGCAAGCAACAGATAAGTTTTGTAGCTTTTGATCCAGATTTAATGACTTTTGCAATGCCACTTTTTCAAAAACAACTTTTTAGCTGCATATGTCATCTGTGCCTTCATTTCTTTTTCTCAGACGACCACATTTCCTTGTATTTCATACAATAGGTAAAGGGTATCTGAAATATCAGACTGAATGGATCCAGTCTTTCAGAACATTAGGGTCAGGTATGTTGAAATATGCTAGGAACAATTACATTCAAGAAGATTGAGAGTTATATTTTTTTTCAGGTTTACCTTATGCTTGTTTTCCTGCCATGACATCACCTAAGGAACAATAGCATGTATTTTCATGTAGCTGAGGCTGCAGCAGTACAGAGAGTTCTTTCTTTAAAAAGCAAAGTAATGACCTTTCTACTACCTCCAAATTTATGGGTTTTTAATGCTTGTCTTCCTTTACTTGCTCTACCATACAAATACATGAATTAGCTTATGAGGTCAAATGAGATTTTAAAGAGGACTATTAAGGAAGTTAGGATACTAGGATGAGGAAGGACTGTGGAAGAAAGACAGTGGGGAGCAAGAATAAAAGATTGATGTGACTTTAACAATTAAGTTGATCTAGTCTGCAACAAGAATAAAATACATCGCCACGCACTTACTGCTGTGTGTAATTAGGGAGCAGAATTAAGACTGTTAGTATTATTTTCCATATGTGTTACCATGACATGTTATGTCCTGGTTTACAACACATCTTAGAGATGTTTGAAACTGTACTGCATTTTGCCATGAATTACCTAAATCTAAATTCCATTTGCAACTCCATTAGTATGGGAGTGCCTGACATTGTTGTAATGCCTGGCTTGCATTACATTTATTCTCAAGGCAGTTATTAAAACAGGGGAGAAAAACATTAGAAAAATGGTGCCTCTTATAATGAATGGCATGATTTCTTTTTTGCATTTTTTGCATTTATCGCCTCACTGTAACCATTAATAGATTATTCGTAAAACCTGTGAAAAACTGAGCAAAATATGAATTTTAACATGGCATTAAGCATTCTCTGCTTACCATAGAATAGTCTGACACAACTCTAGCCACGGATGTTTGCGGCTGCCATGGCTGTTTTACTCACTTGCTGCTCTCAGTAAAATAATGGCTTTCAGTCTGAAAAGGAAGGACGCACAGAGCAGTACTTCTGCTACATGAACTAATTTAAGAGTGTTAGTACACTGTACCTACATTTGCTATAATGGCAGAGATGGCCTGCCTGCAGGAAAATAACTTTCCTAAGGCAATATTATAATGAAACCAGGTAATTTGACATCCTTTGTTGAGAGGTGCTGAAAATGCTAGTTACACAAAAAAAGTCTGTTTCAATTACAAATGCATGTGTGCAAATTGCCAGCTCTGATGACTAACAATTATAGGATATTCTTTAATTTTATTCTTACAAAGGGTCCTTTACCTTTGCACAGCTGCTGTAGATTTTCCAGATGTGGACTCCAGGTGAAGGTTAGAGAATCTGAGCAAGGATTTGCTTCTGAAACTTCCCTTTTGAGGCAATGGGTGAAAAAATAAATAGAAAAAGGTAGCACTCCCATAAAAGGCTGGGCAAGAGTTTCTTCCACACAGTGAATGAAAAATACTCCAGGAGTGATGCTGAAATTTTCACTGAGGTCATATAGCCTCTTAGGAAGACAGTTGAGTTTAGACACATGTGAAGCTAAAAGTTTAACTAGCAGGGGGGGCTCTAGAGGTGACCTGTGTGGGAGGAGGTCATGAGCTAACATGTGCCACTCCTAAACAGCTTCCTCTGAAGCTGGTATAAAGAACCCTTCACATACCAAAACTTCTACCAGTCAGAGGAGCACGTAGTACCTGTTTGCAAAGATATTTGAGATATTTGAGACACTTTTGGAAAGGGGCCTTCCATGCCAAAGGGGCAACACTTCTAAAGGGACTGTGGCCCGTGGGTAACCCATGCTGGAGTGAGAAAACCTTGGAGGGACTGACGGCCTGTGAAAGGCCTATTCTGCAGTAAGGTGATGCCTCTGAGCAACTGCAGCCCATGGGTGACCCACGCTGTAGCACAAACACTAAGAAACAGTGTGCAATGAAAACTTGAAGAAACAAAAAGCAGGAGAAAAAATGAGTAAAATGCTAAGTACAGCAGAGCAAAACAAAGGAGCAAAAAGAGAGCAAAAGAATGCAACCTCCTGTGCTGCTTCTCACCTCCCTGGTGGACCTAAAATGAACACAAGGAAGTTGAGACAGGGAAGTGGGAGGATAGATGTCTGACTGAAGTTGAGCCTGGAGAGAGGGAAGGAAAGCTGTTTACTTAAGGGGTTGTTTGTTTGTATCCTCTTGCTACTTAACTCCTGAATCAATGATAAGAGGTTTGTGTTAATTGGTAATAAATTGAATTAAACATAATTAGGTATAAATTCTCTGAGTCAAAACTGGTTGAATGGATTGAAGCTTTTGCTATCATGTGATTGCGAATGATTTATCTTGTGACCAAAACTCCCAGTTGAGCAAGCAGTCCTGATCAAGGGATGGATTAATGCCTAATCATGTGGCAGAACCTGTAGTTCTAGGCATATGGCAGTTATGTAGCTAGATGTGTGAGCAGTAGTCAGCTGTAAAGTCATTCTATGATAAAAAAAAGGTTTGAATAAAATAGTGCTTGTACAGTAGACCATTTGATAGAGAAAAGGCTACTAGTCCCAATAAAAGAGAACAAAAAAGAGCAGGTTGGGTCAGTTGAATTGACCTAGCAGACTATATCTGATCTGCAGGTTATGGTCGGGAAGAACTGTGACTGTGTGTAGTCCTTCAACTGTGTAGTTTCTTCATCATCCATCCACAAATGCAGAACATTTTCCTGCCATGGTTAGAACTGTAGGCATGAAAGTGTGTCACAGAACAGCTGGCTGATACTGAGGTCCTGTTGAAAACTTAATCACAAAATCCCATTTATATAAACAAAGGCAGGTAAATAAACTTTTTTAAAGTTTATTTACTGAATGTACTGAAATTTAGAGAAAGGGAAGTGGTTTGTTTAGACTATGTAACATATTTAAGTATTTTAAAAACTTGAAAACTGTATTTGCTTTTGGTTTGCTATATTGTCTAGTTACCTTTCCAGGAGTATGTTAGTTTACCCCTCATCTTTTTTTTTCAGTCTTAGATGCATTTTATAACTTCCTTAAGCTTTCAAGGCTAAAATCTTCTGCAACCATCTAACCTACTGTTTTAGAAGAAAATATGTGTTTCTGTATCTGTATGACCTTGTCTGACAAATCAACCCACTGTATATTGATAAAAGGAGCATGTATTATTGTACTGTCATTACTAGTACCAATTATTTCTAAATCTTCTTTGAAAAAGCTTTTCTCTGCTTTCAATGATACTTGCATAAACTTAACAGTTATTCTCCACAGCAATACAGAAAACTGGTGGAACGTAGTGTTACTGTAATCATGATTGAGAACTTCCAATGTTCAGCTACAATGTGTTGCATATTTCATGCTAGATTTTATGGGATTGATTTCAATTAGTGTTCTGTATCCAACTTGTCAAAAAATGTTAACTTTAAGAGCACTTACCAGTACTTAAAGACTACTGCACTTAAATAAGTATGATTCTGAATAGATCAAATGACGGTATAAGAAATAAGAAAAGCATAAAGCTATCAATAAGTAAGCAAGTATATATAGGCTCCACACACCTTGTCTTTTACTTAGTGATCAGAATAGCTGAACAAGTCGGGGGGGTGTACGTACAGGGGTGTGTGTGTACAGGTGTGCATAAGAATAGATGGGAATATAGCTCTTCACTGTTACATGCCAGCAAAGAAAATTATATGTAAGGATGTAAAATAAAATTAAATCTAACTGTGATTTTGTTTACACTATTCTTAAAATAGCCTAGTAGGCCAGAAACATCATGTTTGAAAATCTGCCGGGCATAAAGTCTAAACACACTTTTTTTTTCTGTGCCATTCTGTCTGTTTATTACAGGACCAAAAGGCAGGCAATTTGGACTTATGGCATTTTTTTCTCTTTTTTCTTTCTCTCTTTATGCAGCTGTTCCACGCACAAGCGATACTCAGTGTAGCTCAGTTCCAGAGCCTAGGTATGGGAGGAGAATCGGCTCTGAGTTTTCAGCAGGCTCTGTGGTTCGATTTGAGTGTAGTCCTGGCTACCTGCTGCAAGGCTCCAAAGCTATCCGATGTCAGTCTGTACCTAACGCCTTAGCTCAGTGGAATGACACAGTACCAAGCTGTGTGGGTAAGCAATTGCATTTAACTCGTCTGTTCTGTCACATGTGTCTCTGAATCAGAATTCAGGAACTGTTTCAGAAAATAGTATTTAACACATACATTCACTCTCCTGTGATTAATATCAGTCATGCCCAATTTAAAAGAGCAGTTTTCCATATCAGCAAGTAATTGAATACCAGCTGGCTGGTAGGCAGTATAGTGTTTCATATAATGACTTAGATTATATGAACAAGTGTGATGCACATTTTCTTGAACATCCATCATTTTCATGACTCATCTACAGCTTGAAATACAGGACAGAATATAATTCTCCAGATGTGTCTTTACCTGTTTTATTACGCAGTACTTGTTGCATATTTCTGTCACATAAGGAATGATGATTTCTTTTTTTCAAGTAGAAGCATAGTGCATATTGAATAATGATAGTATTGTTAAGTATAGCTAATTCTGTTCAGTCTGTCAATAGACCTTCAGTGGGATAATGTTTAACACTTTTTCTGGTAAATGTTGAAAGGTTTTCTTCTCTCCCTACTTGGATTTATATCCAAAAGTCATTGCTATTTGTAGAAATTTACTCTAACTAATTAGAGTGTTCTAAAAATAAATATAAGTGTCCTATTTTCTATCTATTCTGTTGGGGTTTTTTTTGTTTAGTTTAGTTCTGTTTTCTTGAACCTTAAAGAAGCAATTGCCTATACAGTGAAAATATTTAATGTACCACACTGCTTTACCAGCTAGATCCAATATCGGAACCATATTACATTGTGAGTAAATTCACATGATTTCTGTCAATCATGATTGTGTTTAATGTTATGTCTTTACAGTTTGTTGTTACTCTCAGGTAAGACATGATAAGGCTGTGCTACTAGGCTGCTGTATGCTGCACACACTTAAAATGAAGTTCACTTCTGAGTTATTTATTCATGCAGATTGTATCTTATGCTTGATAGACAGCATTGCTTTCCAAGTTCGGATCGTTGCTTCACATCTATGTATTTATGCTACAAAAGAAAGCTATTATAATTAGCTTAGTAAAATTATTATTACTTAGTAAAATTATTCAGAGAACAATTAGTAAAATTGTTCTCTGAAGTGTTTTAGGTTTTGTAATAATTCATGATAATACTTTCTTTCAGTGCCATGCAGTGGGAATTTTACTGAGCGGAGAGGTACTATTCTTTCACCAGGTTACCCTGAACCTTATGGTAACAGCTTGAATTGTGTGTGGAAAATCATAGTGACTGAGGGATCAGGTATTCAGGCAAGTCTATATTCTGTCAAGCATGGAATATTAAGTACTTTCTGGTTCAGTTTAAAAAGTAATTGTTTATTTCTCCAGAAGTTTCAGAAAATAGCAATCATTTTTGGGGGTACTTGAAATATTTGTGCTTTCCTTTTTCTCAGTATTTTTCTTTGGTTAGTTTTATTCTGTTATTTTATTTTCACATGAGGATATGAATGAGAAATGCTGAACAAGCAGCTTTCTCTTATAACTGTGTAGAACACTGAAAGGAGGTCCTGATCCTTCAATCTGGTATGCAAATGCCAACCCTTTCTATCTGCTAGGATAACACTGAGGCTCTTGAGAGGTCTGCAACTGTCTTACCTGCTCAATAACACACTGAGTAATTATTTATAATCGTGGAACATATGTACAAAATCCTGCTTGCTTATTTAGTGTCATATTTTCTAAAAGTTAAGACAACTTATAAAGTGAACGTTGATGTTTTATTTACGTATTTTTCACTCGAGTGTTTTTGTTTGCATCTGCTTATATTCTCTTTGGAGAGTGTTCTCTTTTTATTTTGTTGCTTCTAGAACATTGAAAAATACATCTGGCTAGTGGATTTAAAAATGGCTGTGTTTTACAGATCCAAGTCATCGGCTTTGCCACTGAACGTAATTGGGGCTCTCTTGAAATATATGATGGGGGAGATATGACGGCACCGCATCTTGGGAGCTTTTCAGGTGAGGATATGCCACAATTTAAACATACAGTTCTATAAATGGGTGTGTGAGAGAACATGTCTGTGTTTGCTCATGCATATAGACAAGGACTATATTTGTCTTGCATCGTGTGATATCATTATGAAATGGTCTCATTTTGGTGAGATTTCAGGTGCTGCAAACATGTCAATATTCAAATTCAAAGAGAGATTTTCAGAAGAAAATATAATACTAAAGTGTTTAGCTTTGATTAGTGGGATTTAGATGACAATGCTTGCAAAAAAAATATCTCTTTTATCTTACCTACCTCTCCCATAGATAAGATATAGTGATATAAATTACTACTGACATTCAAGAAACTTCCTTTGACAGCTTTGACTTAGTTTATCCTTGTTAGCCTTCCTTTCTCAGGAGAAAGATGAAGCGTTCAGCATTCATCCAAACTCACTAGACCTCGGAGAACAAAACAAATGACTACAATTGGGATATAACAGACCATGTAATTTGTTGTTTCTCATGTACATCAGACATATATAGTTTTACTCTTTTTATAAGATATTTTTTATAGAAAGAGTGTGTTTTATAAACTGAACGAAGAGAAAGAGATATCTCATATAAGATTAAATCACGAATAATATCTCAGGTACATGAACTCTATCACAAGCAGTATCTGATTTTGGTGTAGCTAACACGTTTTGTGGAATTTTGCCTCTCTGGTGTCTTTATGAACTTTAAAGTATAGACATACGATGGATTATGTAAGGAAATGTATGATCAATGAAAAAAATGAACGCCATGGTATTTGTTTGGATATTGAACTAAGCAATTTGCAGTTGCACCTCAAAATTTACGTATTAAAATTTGTTGTGGGTTAACCCCAGTAGTCAGCTCAGCCCCAGCGAGCTGTTTGCTCACTCTCACACAGTGGGATTGGGGAAAGAATCGGAAGTGTAAAAATGAAACAACTCATGGGTTGAAATATAAGTAAAGCAAAAGCTCCACATGCAAGCAAATTAAAACAAGGAATTCATTCACTACTTCCCATCGGTAAGTAGGTGTTAAGCTATTTCCAGGAAAGCAGGTCTCCACCACATGTAAGGATTGCTTGAGAAGATAAATGCCATAACTGCCAACATCCCCCTATGTCTCTTTTGTCCCCCAGCTTTTACTGCTGAGCAGGACATCATCTGGTATGGGATATCCCTTTAGTCAGTTAGGGTCAGCTGTTCCAGCCCTGGCCCTTCCCAGCTTCTTACCTACCCCCAGTCTACTCGCTGGTAGGACAGTGTGAGAAACAGAGAATACCTTGACACTGTGTAAGCACTGCTCAGCAATAACAAAAACATCCCTGTGTTATCAACACTGTTTTGGTCACAAACCAAAACACAGCACAGTTTAGTTACTATGAAGAAATGTAACTGTCCCAGCTAGACCCAATACAAAAGGCTATAACATTTTATATTAAATGTTCGTAACCATGCTGTATATTAAATTGACAATAAGGAAGAAATTGTGAAACATAATCAACTTCTGACAGGTGAAAAAAGTGGCAAATATATTGGATCCATTGGATAAATAACTGATGAAATGATCCATTTAACAATATTCCATTTAACAATACTCAAGACTCAGGACACTTTCTTATTCAATACTAAAAGTGTGTCACCATGCTTTAGCTTAAAAGCCTTGCTAATTTCCAGGTAAACTGAAAAAGTTTTTGGTTTTTTTTTTTCTCTACTAGAAATTTTCTCTGGAGATAGAGTAGCACACCTTTATTGTGGATTTACCTCTTTTGTATAATGAATGTCAGAGCAAAGGAAGAATTATTTTGTGTATGGGAAAGGCCTAGTGAAGAATATTTAAACATAACATGAAATCTGCTGTTCTCAAAACTGAACAAGTGATGTGACATTGAAACTGAATTCCAGGCATATTTTCATAGGTGGTAAAATTGAGAAGGTATCATTTCTCTCTTACTAAATCTTGTACAATGCTATTGTCTTCTGATTCATTCTCTGTGAATTCGTTTGCTCACCTGTGCTGCTAAACTATGTGACAGAGTTGATTTGGAAAGGTGAATTCACTGGAGCCTACTTCTTAAGGAAGTTTTTTATAAAGATAGATACCTATACTATTTCCTTGAGTCAGGGGACAGCAGGGGCTGGCAGCTCCTTAGGGTTGGGGTGCCGGAAGTGACAGGGGCTCCTTGGGGTGGCCAGGCAAAGCCCATCCCACCACCCCAGCCAGGAGCAGGGTAGCTGGGGAGCACATGGGGGACAACCCCAGTCCCTGGCATCAGATATCTCTCAGGGGAATGGGACAGGCTGAATTTGGACTGGGACGTGGTTCCATGGGTGAGTCTGGCTCAGTGAGGCCGTGTCCAGGCAGTGCTGGGCTGTGGGGAGCTGGAGAGAGGTCCTGCTGTGGCATCGCTGGGGCAGGGGCTGATGGCCCCAGAGACTGACATGGGGTCCTGGGCTGTGGGCAGGGTCGGGGGCAGGCCCCAGGGGCTGTCTGCTATAGCAATCTAGGCCCTTATATATTGTCATTGTCTTTGTTGGGTTAATCCCGTGGGTCATCCTTTATCAGTGAATGGTAGAAATATCATGCCTTTTTTTCTTCTTTTAATGCTATAGTAATGCTTGTCATGTGAGAATGCTGTTTTAGAGGAAAGCGATAGGATCTTCATAACAAAGTATACAAAAATCCTGAGACAGAAAGAT
>VXAK01013957.1:80634-93870 GCA_013399435.1 Arenaria interpres | reverse complement strand
CTGTCAAATCTGTGAATCTGTAGCAAATGAATTACATGTGTATTGGGCCCTTTGGTATCTATTTTCTCACCTCTACCGTGGACAATTCCTGGAGGACTGTTATCTCCCTGGGGTGGTGCTAATCCACACTACTGTGTGAGCATGAGGGAATCACAGTCTGCTGGAGGCACAGTTCTGTGACACACTCATCTTCCCCAAGTGCCTCCAAAACTAGCATGCTGGGGCTGGCACAACCTACTGGGAGGTTAGGTGCGATTTCATCGGCATGGGTGGTAGCAGCTCCAGGGACTATTCTGTTCACTGATAGGAAACAGAGGTCTTAAATATTTCCTGGGTGTGTTAATTTTCAAGTATGCAAGGCTTTGGTCTGAAAAAGTACAGGCAAGACACTTGTAAGACAAAGGATGGCAGAGCTGTGGAGGAGCATAGCTCTGAGCTAAATTCAGGAGGGAACACATCAGGGAAAAGCAGCCCACTCAGATCAGCAGGGAACCTGCTGGGAAACCTGCCACTGAAGTAAAATGTGTGATGTTAACTTAGTGGTGATTTAACTGATACTTTTCTGGAGCATGGATGAAATAATTTGATGTGTGAATGTTTAGCCTTACAGGGGAAAGGCCCATCATGTTATTTTCAGGGCTAATGGAACAAACCAGAGATACTCCTGAGAGATTTGCATCCAATACGAAGCTGTAAGTACTGTATGCCAGCCTCATGCACAGTTCATGAATCATACCTAGCAACATTAGATTCAGGGTCCACAGCCCTTCCTAGTGTTCATCACTTCAAGTCTTTTAATGGCAATTACGCATACAAAATGTGTTCTTCCTAATAAATTACAATTATGGGTTTAAAACATTGCCTCCAAGTGCTGGGCTGAAGGTGCAGAACCCTTTCCACCTCGGAACGAAGAAGGGCAGAGCCAGGGGCCTCACCATGGTCGGCGTGACAGCAGCACATACTCCAGAGGCTGATCCTGTTAATGGACAGATCGGGTGATGACCTTCTGCCAGATTTAATATTAAATAGCATATGCAAATGCATGAAAACTGTTTTAAAGCATTGTCTGATAAGGCTATACCCGACTCAAGATGTGTGTAACATCTCAGGGTTTATGTATTGTGAAGTGACCAAAGGTCACTTGTGTGATATGGGTGTGTCAGACATCTGACCGAGCATAAAACACAAGTCTGAAAGGTTGAACTCCATGTTTAATCAGTTACTATTATTAAGTGTTTTGGTGATATGGCCAGGATGATTTGTCAGGAGATAGAAGAGGAAAACTTTATGAATGCTTGTCACGCATTCTCATCTTACAAATAAGCAGCCAGGGCAGGCATGGCCTTGAAAACAGTCCCAAGCAGATAAAAAACAGAAACAAATTAAAAATTGTTTGGTAGGGTAGAATTTACTAGTGAGTTTTGCATACACTTCTGTGGGTGCAGGTTTCGAGCCCTGCAGCAGTACATGAGCCCTGATCCCCTTGGGAGCCCAGCAGTAACAAAGCCGATGAGAAGTCAGAGCCTGCACTGTTGCTCTCTGATGAAATCTGTAGCCTTATCAGTGAGGAACTGTTTTATAACAATCTTTTATTACCATATTTAATGTAAACAGCTCTGTACTATCTTTATACAAGACTATCAAGCATCTCAGCAGATAGCAGAGTTAGTAACACATTCCCAGTAGCCTTCCTAGTACATGTGCTCTAAGAGAGA
Source organism: Arenaria interpres (assembly GCA_013399435.1). Taxonomy (NCBI): domain Eukaryota; kingdom Metazoa; phylum Chordata; class Aves; order Charadriiformes; family Scolopacidae; genus Arenaria; species Arenaria interpres. The sequence continues at coordinate 92,155 of VXAK01013957.1, read as the reverse complement.
ACACTTCACAGTAAAATTAAATAACTTCCAGCCATCTCCAAAAACTGAAGACAGACAGGCTGAATACCTTTCACTCAATGTTTCAGACTGCAATGCAAGCATGAGCTGTGGCTTTTCTTTAGATAGTCTACTCCATGTCTGAAGACAGGAACAACTCTTGTATTGACCCACTCAGAAATGATCTCCAGGATACCTGTGCCCACAACTAAAAAAAAAATCATATTGGGTTTTAACAGTAGAACAAATATCTGTGAGAAAAAAACAACTATAGTTTTTTACCTCTGTTATTTTGTTGTTGTTTCGTTTTCTTTGATCGTGAGTACCAGTCATGCTAAGAGTGATAGCTGCCTCTGACTGCATCCTGTGCAAAGGCTCTGGGTTTTCCTGACTTGCCTGGGAATAGCCCAGATCTGATACTATGAAGAGTCTGCTGAGGTTTTCAGGCCAGAGTGCAGATATGCTCCCTGAATGAGATAACAGTATTTTTGCATCTGTTGAGTTACATACCTTCTCAAATGCTACTGGGACTATGAAATGGTCTTCAGTACCTGCTAGGATTCTTGTAAGTCATGTATAAATACAGTACAGAGTTAATTATGATAAAATTACTGATAAAAGAAAAGACAAGATCCCAGGAGCTTGATTCCTGAATGTGATTACTTAACCATCCCAGGTTACAGCCAGCTAAAAAAGCTGGCCTAATGATGTTCTGACCTGGACAGCTCCTCCAGGCAGCCTTCATGTTTGCTAATTATTGATGAGTCTTGCTAGGAAAATGAAAGCATCATGCTTTTAACTGGAAACCGTCTGTAATGTGTGCACTTCTGCGTCCCTCTGCCAAGGAGAACAACTGTGATCACATGGGTTCGTGCTCTTGTCAGGATGATCTCTGGGATGCTGGCCAAGTGCAGGCAGCCCAGCTGAACTGAAGGAATTCCTTCAGCATCCCCCAGAGCCTGGTCGACCTCATTGCCAGGGTTACTGACTCGGAAGCTACAGCTGTCCTGGCAAGCAAAACCGTGTCTGGGAGCAAATGGGAGAAGTGGTGTGCCTGTTGCTGATGCCACTCCAGATGTTAGCGCAGCTCCTGGAAAGCTGTGGTCTGTGCCAGGGACCAATGCCCCTACCTCATATAAGGTAGGCTGCCTCAGCTTTGGTTCCCTCCATAGCATCAATTACCTGCCCACATGTTATCTTGTGAAAACCCTGCTCTGATGGGCTCAGTACAGATTTTTGCGTTATTGTAGGCATTTTGAACTGAAGGAAAACATTCCCAGGTAGTACCTGTCTGCAGACCACTGGGGGAGAAGAATTCACAGCCAGCTGTGCCTCATCCGACGTGCCATGCCAGCATTCATCACGTCCTGCCAGCTCTGCCTGGCTCGGCCATTGCTGCCAGCCCCTGGCAGCTGCCGATGCTATACTTCATTCAAATGTCACTGCTGCCAACGCGGGTGGTTCAGGGTGGCTCCTGACGAGGTGCTGCGCTGCAGCTCGCTTATGACTTGTTCAGCTGAAAGAAAAAAAAAAAGGCAAAAGTTGTGGCTTGTCCTGGCCCTGCCCTCCCCATAAAGCCCTCTGCCTTCCCCAGCTTGCAGGCGGAGGGTGGAGACTCCCCAGGGTGACGGAGCTCGGGGAACCCAGCTCCCAGCTCTCTGCCCTTGTGCCACAGACGTGATGACACGGGTGGGACTGCTCTGCCCTGCCAGCTGAGCGAGCCATCGGGACTGCGGTCCTACACACCACACTCTTCTCTTCCCTGGCTCCTGCTTCCCTTCTACAGCCTCTGCTGCCTCCTGGGCAGTCCTGCAGCACTGCCCCAGACCTGCTGCTGGTAAGTGAGTTGGGAGCAGCAGTTCAGCCCTTTTATTGGGATAGATTTAATTCAGTGTACTGGGTTGCTTCTTCGTGCACGAATCGCCTCTCTGCCATCTATAAGGAATTAGATTCAGCATCTGTTTTCCTCCAACAGCCAAAGAAAACACAGCAAAATGCTTGCCTACCTTTTCCCACCTTTTCGAGGGATTTTATTGAGAAATTTATTTCTCAATTTATTAAGAAATTAATGAAAATATGTTTTATAGGTGGGGGACAAAAGCTTCAAGGCTTAAAGTAAAACCGGTAAAAAGGAGAAAAGTTACAGCATTTTGCAGGAACACCCATACTTGGAGTTTGCCCATGCATGTTAATGTGCTGCAGATAACACACATGCAAATGCCTGCACACAGAGAGCACTGCCTAGTTGGTCTCCAATTAACACACAGGGCTCTTTTCACAGAAGGTAGGTTACAAATCCCTAGTAAGTCGGTTGGCGTTTAACTTACAGATTGCCTGAATCGCATTATCCTTATTTACTCAAATGGTTTTAATTTCCTACGCGTGTTCCTGAGAAAGAAGACTGTCCCTGGGCTGGCTGTACTAGGCTGTACTGCCCTCTGTTACATGCCCACATCCTTTCTCTGCCCAGTCTACACCCCTGTAAATGCATGCAACTAAAGAGGGAAAAAAGGTATACTTACAATTTCTGTGAATTTATATGTATCCAAAGTCTAAAATATGCATTTGTAGTACATACTGTACTATTTCAGCTCACAGGTTGCAAGACTAAACTTAGTACCCATTAAAAATAACAGAAATAATAGCGCACTTAATTGTGGTTTCTCTGGCAGGTTCAAGCATTCAGAAAAAAGAAAACAGGCTATTTTTTAAAGGCTTTGAGCCAGAAAAATCTGCTGAAAGCTGTTTGTGTCACTAAAACTCTTCCTCCTAAAGTCATTTCAATGTTTATTCTCTATAGACATAAAATACTTTGAATAACTGCCTGGATTTGAAAAAATGAATTACATGCACTTCTCAATTTTACTACCGCTCCTATAGTATTGGTTTTTTCATTTGAACTGCAAATCGCTCCAGTGCCAAAATCTTTGCAGGAAGACTGGGACAAATGAATGTTACTTAGCTTTTTATATAGACAGTATAACTTAAGGCATACAAGTAGGTTTACTGAAATTGCTTGCAAGACCCCAGGTATGGTATTGTTGTGGTTCAAGTAGGTTTAAGTCAACTGAACTTTGTAGTCCATTTTTTTTTTGTTTATGTTTTTGTTTAGTGCCCCTGCGTAAGCAGGGAAAATAAGACTTTGGTATAGGTCTCAGAAGAATGTGCAGGAAAGTGACCATACTGAAAGTTTCATTTTCTGTGCATCAAAACAGCGATCAAAGAGATTTCATGATCATTTTTAAGAAAGTAGTTTCATTTTGTTAAAATAAAAGTTTAAATCTCAAGATCCAGTACTTTGCCTCCTGACAAAATTTTCTGAGACTAAATATCTCTGAAGAAAAGGTTTAGGCTTAAACTATCAGGCTTGAACTGAAACTGATGGCAATAAAAAAGAAAGATCTGGGGAAAAAAAAGAATTTTGTAAAATTCCCGAAGAGTTAATAAATTTTATATTTAGCTGATGTAAAAATAATGTATTATATTGAGAGTTGATATGTGAGGATATGAAATACTTTTTATCATATTAATGAATGTTTCTGAATACAGCATGCAGTACATATTGTAATTGAACCTCCTGCTCATTTCTGATCTAAAGCAGATATTTGTAAGCCATTGGCAATAAATTCTAGGAAACTTCATTTAAAGAATATTTGTTTGCATAGAAATTGATTTGATTAACTTTCATCATGGTTGTTTCTTTGTCCTTCACATGCTCTGACTTAAAACGTTTCATGGCTCTGTGTCACATGAAACACAATGAATTATTTTTTCAACAAGGCCTAAACCAATATTTTTAAAAATCCATTACTAAGGAGCAATTGCAAACAGCTGACAGTTATATTAGCTGTAAAGGAGCATGCTTATCCCTATGGTGAAGCTTGTTGTTAGCTCAGAAATTGAAAGGTGGTTTGTAAAATACCAAACTCTATCCCACTGCATCTGCTTACCCCACAGTGAAAAAAAGGTCTCCAAAAAAGAAAAGCAAACCAGAAGCCTAACTGTAGCGCACAGGCATTATTTCCACTGTTAGCACTTCCTGTTCTCTCAGCACCCTGTTAGCTGGGATCCAAATTGCCACTGTCGGAGGTTTCCACAAGCCACCCAGGCAAAGCCACAGCTACCCCAGTCTCATGTTGATGACAGTCCCACTCAGAGGGAGAAGCTGGGTTATGGGACTTTCCAAGGCTCCTTCTCACCAGCATGCCCAGAATTCTGTCATTTTGTCATCCCAAGGAGCTGCTGTGACATAGTCCTTGCAACGGTTACACTCCTTTGAGAGTGTAATCAGCTAACACAGATTTCACAGAGCAACTGATAAATACCCATTCAAGTTTTATGTGGAGTATTCTGTGATTTCTTTCTGCAATAAATTCTAATAGCTCTGAAAGTGCAAAATGCTATTTTCAGTATTAACCTAACATCTGAAATAGATTTTTTTTTACTTTGATAAATGGTGTATGCCCACATATACACCTTTCCCTGAAGTGGCAGCCATCAGAAGGAACAGCACACAGGCAAATCTGTGTCTTCCACCTACAACATCCCATCCTGTCATTGCAAGTGGCACAAGTGCGCTGCAGCCATGAAGGGCCATGCTGACTTACACCACAGGTCCAGCTAGACCTGAATCCAGCCTCTACTAATAGCTGCCAGTAACCAATGCTTTCACAAGGGACATCAAAGAACACTGCTTTTCTCTGGCAGATTTGGGCAATCACTGGGCTTAGGTCTTCCTGAACTGAAGGTTTCCTGCTGACAGCTGTATTAAATAACCATTGAGGGACTGTCTACTATGGATATAATCCTTCTCGTAGCTGATTTATTTATCTAGCTTCTGCAGTGTTCTTTGCAGAGATGTGTACAATCAAATCATAACTTGATTGGTAAATTAAATTTAATTTCAACATACTGTGTGTTCTTAAGAATGACTCTGTGAAAGTAGTGTGATCCTGTATTTAGGAAAATAGTATCTGATCCTTTGCTTATTGTCTGCCAGTCAAGTTTGGTCTGGAAAATTGAATCTGTTTCATTCCTAAATTAAAAGTTTGTTTTCTAAAAAGCATTTCTGAAATTTCAGTGCAAACGCTAAGCTAGGTTTCTATGCTGGTCTTTGGAAAAAAACCAAACAACCTAAACCCGAATGAAATGAATTTAACTACACTCTTGATAATGCCTGAAGTCAGACTCCCATTTGCTCATAACATTACATCTGTAATACTGAAACATTAGGCTGAGAAAAAAATCTGATCAAGTAAAATACTGATCTAGATACCTTATAGATACAATGATATATCAAGGTCAGAGCCACACTGTCCTCTGGAGAATTCTGCACTCACATCATGCTGCTGGTTATCCAGCAGTTCCAGGGATTTTGTAATGTTTATCTGTGGTGTTGTCTCTGTGGTTGAGTGTTTGGTACCTTGCTCGGCACGCTAGCAAGCATCTGCTAGACTTTAGGTGAAAAGTTCCAGCTGTGGTTCTGAATGCATATCTCTAATTTCCCAAGGCATCCTTTCAAATGGCAATAATTGATGTCCCACCACATTAGCCCAGAAACTACTATATATAAATAGCCTTATAAAATTAGCTGCCCTCCTGCAGGTAGGTAAATCTTCTCTGCCAGAAGTAGAGGAGTGTAGACAGTTTATAGACTTTTTAAGGCTTTCAGACTTTAAACATTGCACATTTACTCAACTCACTCAACAACATGCTCAACTTACTCAAAAGCCATTTTAGCTTAAATAAAAGCTAGTGCTATTACAATTATATTTGGAACACAGTTGCTTTTCATTGTAGGGAAATTGGGCCAAGATTACTGATTACTAAAACATTAAGCCTTATATTTTTGCCAGCACAGAAGACTGCAGTTCGTCAGAAGAGGCAACCTTGGGCTAGACTTGGGATAGCATCGTGTGGAGACAGATGAACCAGTCTTTACATGCAGATAGGGCTGTTGCTGAAAGCAGCACTTCCAGCAGTTTCACTGTGCTGAGAGCCACAAAGGAGAGTTCAGCTGTCTGTCAAGCAACCTTAGCAAACCAACAAGATAAGGGCTTGTTTTTTTATGTGACCATATGACTGCATTAGATTAAACGGCCTTTTCTGCAAGGCTCATTTTATTAACTGCTCTCAAATTTATTCAGCATATCTGAAACAGTCTCATAATTTGTCTTCCTTCCTGCAAGCAGTATAGCTGTGCTAAGGTATGGGACTGATCATGCCAGAGCTCATAGCTGTCTCCGCTCTCGGTTCCCATGAACTAGGGCATTACTAACATTTCCCCTAGTGACAACTAAAGTAATTAGACTCTGATGAGTCAGCATGATATACAGAGAGGCTAGACCCTGCCTCCCTCCTAAATGACCCTGTGCTTGAAGGGGACAAAGGTCTACATGTACAAGGGACACCTGCAGATATCTGCATGTGAATGGCTCACAGACAGGAGCCTGGCTGACGAGGTGAGAGAATTTTAATTATTACACAGCTACTTGCTAGTTTGTACGTGGAAAGCAAATCCAAGAAAGAGAATTATTTGGCAGGGGTGCCAGTTTCCTATACCCTTGGGAAAATTGTTTTGATTAAAAACTAAACCAACAATTTTCAGATTTTGTTACCATTGCACAGCAGCAGTAGAGGTAGGGGGAGTATCTTTACATTCAAACTACCCCTTGAAAAGAATGTCTAATGGGCAGGCTCTAAGCACATTGAAAAATAGAAAGAAGTCTGACGAAGCAGATGGCCAGAAGGCCAGGTCATTTTGGACCTCAATAATTTTGAGCCAATCTTTTGCTGAGTGACTTCTTGTACCTGTGGTTTCCAGCAAGCATGCAGCTCACGCAGCTTACCTGTCTCTCAACGGGCAGCCCTCCAGAAAGAGCACGATGTCATGCTAGTGCCTGCTGTGAGGGGGTACCTACTCCCTCCTACCGGGAGAACAGATGCAGCTGGTACCCATGTCCCAGTGCTGCTGCAGAGGGAGCTCTGTGAGAAAGGACCTGGGGTTGTCCTGTGCCAGACACAGCCATATCCATCCGAAACCAGTGGACCCGCTGCTGGCCAAAGCTGAGCGTGTTGGCAATGCTGGCAGTGCCTCTCTGAAAATCTACTTAAGAAAGCATAAAAGATGTTGTGTAGCAGCTGTAAGAGAGGAGAGAAACAACCTACAGACTCCAAGGCCAGTGAAGAAGGAGGGGGAGGAGGTACTCCAGGCACTGGAGCAGAGATTCACCTGAGAGGGCAGCTGGATGGGCATCTGATGGCCAACCCATCACATCAGGGTAGAGGGAAGCTCTTCTATCTCCCTTACATCACACGTTGCAGACCCAGCTCCCCATCAGCTTTGTGTTGCCTCAAGGGCTGAGCTCACAGGACCCATACTTCCTATCTGGAAGAGAAAGACCTAGATGGACATCTGCAAAGCCCACAGTAGGTCCAGCGCAAAACACTGCACCCAACAGACACATCTTTCTTCTCCATACTTAATCAAATCTTCCCCTTTCCTGTTTTTTTATTTATAGAGGAAAAATGGCAGAAGGCCAGCCACACCTAAGTATTCAGATGTCATACTCAAATACAAATGGTATCCCCAGCAGAAACCAGTCCTCTCCAGACTCGGCCAGCAAGGGAGGAAGCGTACTAACTTTCCACAATGTCTCCTACCATGTGAAGATGAAGACTGGGTTTCTGTGTTTTCAAAAATCAACCCATAAAGAAGTTCTGAGAAATGTCAAGTACGTATTTAAACATATCTTTAGAGTATGTGTATGATTTGTTTCTGTCCGGACAGTTTAGTCCACTCATGATACTCAGCCTCTGAGCACAATAAATAGGATTGGACCAAGGTTTAGAAAAATTGTATGTATGTCTGGTTGCTTTGTGTTTGCTATCAACTGCACTTAAGTTAGGCCGCAGTGGTCCTCAATCAATACAGCTGTGCTGGTACAGCAGGGAGCTGATGCTGCTGGGCGCCATCTCCCCTGCCCCAGGGAGGGACAGCCTTCCTTGGCGCTATCAGCACAGGGGCACGCCAGCCAGCTGTGGCTGTTTTGCACTGCCTGCCAAGCCTCCTACTGCGCTGTGGTGTTTAACTGAGATACCAACAGCCTGTCTTCAATGCCTGCACCTCCTTCCCTAAGGTGGCCTTTGGGAAAGTTAATTTTGAGGTTTTTAACTTAAAATGTTTAAGACAGTAATGTAAATGAGGGTTAGGTTAACTTTCAAGAGATGTAAATTTTTCTCTTGTTTTCCTCCCCTTTTTTTCCCAACATGAGCACTGCTGCAGTGAAAGAATCACGTCGTTATGGCCTTTGTTCAATAATCTATGCATAGAGTTTGCCCATTCACAGTTCAGTAGTTAAACTAAGTGGCAAGTACTCATAGAACATGCCATTCCAAGTTACGCATGACTTTCAGCTCCCTAACTTCAATTTCTATCATAAATATTTACCCTTTTGTATAGCTCTGTCTGTCCTGCTCTTTTCCCATGCAGTTTCCACACCTCCTAAACATGAGCTATTAAAATCTTCCCTACCCTCCTCAAGATCCATATGTTATGGTAACTCAATTGGCTGACATTGGTCATTTTCAATGATGTGAGCAGAAGGCCCACCTTGTGGCTTATTGTAAAAGACCAATGTTTAACACACGTTACGCTTTTCCCTTTCAAAAAATGCAACATTTGCATTTGTTTTGTTGCATATAGGGTTTTTTCTGTTAAAATCTCATATCATGGAACATAACATGTGCTTCTTAATCTGTGGAACCATCAATTTCCACAATAAGAAATGGAAGGAAGCAAATACACATCAGGAAGACCAAAACCAAGCCTCCAGTCAGTAGGTCCCAAGAACAGCTGTACAGGGCCAGACTCATAGTCAAGTACTCAGATCCCTGATACATGGATTGCTGATTGATAGCAATCAGTACCTGAGTACAGTTCAAGATAAACCTGGTATCATAACATACAGACAGGCATTTGTATGTGCAGTGTGATTCTTGTGTGCACTGAAGCTTGTTGAGCTCAAATTTTAGGGGCCAGTCAGGAAAAGTAGAAGTGACATCTTCACATGCTCCAGCGAAAGGATAAAAAAAGGCAGTAATATTTCCATATACTGGATCATTTGTGTAGGGTCTTTTCCCCAAATACTTAAAAACCTTTTGAGTTTCATGTGGCTTAAAATCAGATATAGAGAAACTATCAGCTGCATTTTCTTAAGTACAGACAAATCCATAGTATGTTCTGTCTACAGTGGCCATTATTCTTTCTCCTAAGAGAATACCTTTAGAACTGAATGTGGATAAAGCAAGTGTGTGCTTCACTTCTAGAGACCCATGGGCGAAAAGTACGCATACGTGTTTTGCTACATTTTACTCAAGTTTCTCTGTTGTCTTCATTATATGAAGATTAGTTCTTGAGTTAGAAATAAAAATTAAGGTGTAGTTTGACTGATCATAAATATTGTTTGTGATCAGGCAGCTTCATTAATTCCAAAATTAATGGGATGCAGAAGGTAGTTCGACAGATAATTTACTCTAGCCTACCAGATGAAACAGGAAGAGAAGAGAAATAAAACCACCCTATTTATTTTGTAAAGCCTATCTGTTTTGTCTTACAGTGGCATCATGAGACCAGGACTAAATGCAATTTTGGGACCCACCGGCAGTGGTAAATCCTCGTAAGTGCCCTCTTTGCCCTATACAGAAATTACACCAAGGAGAAAATGAACCTGTACATATTTAGCAGTAATGGACAATACTTTGAAGGAAAGATTTTTCTTTTCATTTAGGTCTATGCAAATCACACTGGTTTCTCAGAAATACCTGAATTCAAAAAAGACAATCAGCTTAAGCAACAAAAATGTAATTCAGTTTTAGTCCACACTTGCTTGATACACAATCTTTACATAGCATTCCAGGTTAGGCTCATATTATTGAATGAATGGACACAAAAGCACTATGAAAATGCATTGATCTAATTTCCTTAGGAAACTAGGACAAAAGAAACCCAGCCCTTGAAAGTTGCTGGAGGTTTTCTAAATAGCAAATATTTAACATGGGATGCTTTTATGTAGCTGTTTGTTCCATGAACTGGGTTTGTGGTTCAGAAAGCTTACCTCCTGGGCGCTCATCTGATAAAGTAATCAACTTTTGTCCTAGTCTACTTGACATTTTGGCTGCAAGAAAGGATCCTCATGGGCTTTCTGGTGACATTTTGATCAATGGAGTTCCTCAGCCTGCCAACTTTAAATGTACCTCTGGATACGTAGTACAGGTAAGTAATTTTTGTCACTGTATGGATTTTATTGTCCCCTTCTGACTGCAGTCGTAACAAGTTGGTGCGGTGTTGCAAGTACCATGCCTTGATCCAAGAGTTGAGGCTGGTGCAGTAACAACTCTCCGCACACCCACCCTCTCCAGGAAAGAGACTCTGCTTTGTATTTGAGTGACTTTTCTTAATGCTCTACAGTCAATGGGAGCCGATGCTTTGTCACCCTTCTTTCTGGGGAACAGCCGTAGGCTGCCAATATGCATGGAGTATTTTTCAAGTATGATGCTTTCTGGTATCAAAACCTTTGCCCTGCCAGGGTGGGCTGGGGAGAGACACAAAAGAAGGAAAACCACACCCCTCTTTTCATTTCTTTCTCCTCCCCGCTACCTGTGCTCAGCAGCATCCTTAGAGTTTATCAAGCCCTGAAGAGGTGCATCTATGGAAACCCCTTATAAAAGTACGGTCAGCATGTTACAGAAAGGTAGTTTCTCAAAACACACGTAACCCTTTGAACTTCCTACAGCTCAGAGATTGCTTTTGCAAGAGACAAGTAGCTAATATCTCAAAACCCTACCCTTCACTCTACCCGACATGGGCCCACAGTTGTTCTTTTCGTTCCTTCTCTTCTCCCTGCTGTGGTGGGCTGAGGTTGCATTAACAAATGCACAGAGATAGTGACCTGAGATGTAGCTGCTCCTTAGGTCCCTTTAGTCCTTCAGTATCTCACTCAATACCTCCAAAAAACTGAATAAAGTAAGAATATGTCCAAGAATATGTCCAAGTGGCGGCCAGTGACTAGTGGTGTTCCTCAGGTGTCAGTACTGGGACCAGTACTATTTAACATCTTTGTCAGAAACATGGACAGTGGGATTGAGTACACCCTCAGCAAGTTTGCCGACAACACCAAGCTCGGTAGCACAGTCGACATGCTGGAGGGAAGGGATGCCATCCAGAAGGACCTGGACAGGCTTCAGAGGTGGGCTTGTGCAAATCACATGAAGTTCAACCAAGCCAAGTGCAGGGTCCTGCACCTGGGTCACAGCAATCCCAGGCACAAATACAGGCTGGGCGGAGAATGGATAGAGAGCAGCCCTGAGGAGAAGGACTTGGGGGTGTTGGTGGATGAGAAGCTCAATATGAGCCAGCAATGTGCGCTGGCAGCCCAGAAAGCCAACTGCATCCTGGGCTGCATCAAAGAAGCGTGTCCAGCAGGTTGCAGAAGGTGATTCTACCCCTCTGTGCTTGTAAGACCCC
>VXAK01013957.1:23242-80397 GCA_013399435.1 Arenaria interpres | reverse complement strand
GTGGGAGGTGTCCCTGCCCAGGGCAGGGGGTTGGAACTTGGTGATCTTTAAGGTCACTTCCAACTTTAACCATTCTATGATTCTATGAAACTCATGAGGGATTGTTTTGAATATGTTGCTATTTATGCATTTGATATCCTGCATGATGGAGGATGTTCCTATATTGGCAATGAATGCAAATATAATTGTGTGCATGAAATCAACTCTCTGCTATGACACAAGCATTGAAGATGCACCTTAATGTATGTTCTAGCAGTTGCTACTGTCCCTCTGCACGCAAGGAAAACATAAACCATAGGTAGATGCAGTTTTCATAGGGTAAAATAGAAATTGCTAAGCTGATAATCAAGTATCTTTTTTTTTTTAATGAAGGATGATGTGGTGATGGGAACCTTGACCGTAAGAGAAAATTTGAAGTTCTCGGCAGCACTCCGTTTGCCAAGGTCGGTGAAGGAACAAGAAAAAAATGAACGAGTGAATCAGATCATCAATGAACTGGGCTTGAGCAAAGTGGCAGATTCCAAGGTAAGGCATGTAAATAGGGTGCTTAAATCATGACCAAATATTAAGTGATGTATTTAATTAACCAAATGGCTCAGTGGGGCAGAGAAAAAAAAAGTAAAATTAAATGGACTATTTCAGTAATACAATTAATAACATTTTGTATGGCAATCCATACAGACTCTGTGCTGATACTGCCATATGCTATTACATTGCAAGGAAGGGGAAAGGCAGTTTGCGGTTGGAGACAAAGAGAATATATCAAGTAATACAAACTTTAAGAAATGGCCTATGTGTGAGGTAACAGCTACATCTGTACCTGAGAGTAGGGTCAAAGCTCCTTACAACTCTTCCCAAATGCTGACAGGCTGGTAGGTTACTGTTCACTCCAGTATTTGTTACCAGGCGTAACGAGACAAATTTCTTGTTTTGTGGCAGGTTGGCACCCAGTTCACTCGCGGGGTGTCTGGAGGAGAGAGGAAAAGGACCAATATTGGAATGGAGCTCATCACGGATCCTGCGATCTTGTTTTTGGATGAGCCAACTACAGGACTTGATGCCAGCACTGCTAACGCTGTCCTACTGCTACTGAAAAGGTGATGGCCCTGGAAACAGCTTCCTGTTTTCACCACTCAACTCTGCTACAGTTCAGTTGTACCTGACTTAAATTACAGTTACAATGAGCAAACAGGGAAATCAGACATGAAATTGTTTACCAGTGAGCCAAAGCTGCAAAGGGGTTATTAGCTGTATGAATTATCTCACTGTAAAGTAGCTGCTCAGAGCACTATAGAAAGTATGTTGCACAAAGCGTGTAGATGGTGGGACTGCAATTTGTCTGTGATAGCTGTCAGGGACAGCTTCAGTTATTTTCATGTCTGCCCGGGCCAGAAAAGTGATCAAAATACCTGTTGTACAGTCTGGTAAGGTGATTGATTTTAATATGGATGGTAGTTAGAACACAGCTAGCTGTTTCCCCATCTCAAAATCTCAGGCCTATCTCTGGGAAAACAAGCACAACACACTCTCTCTTTGCAAATTTCAAATCATTTTGCATTTACCACAAGTGAAAAGGACTCAAATGCCTCTCTCCGGAGCTTTTTGTTCACATCAAAATCTTCCCAGGACTTTCCTCTCCAACAACATTCCCAGTGAGAGGGATCCTTCTTTTCTCACACAGCCACTATAAATATGAACTAAATATATTCTTTTTCTTTTTTATTTTTTTTTCCTTTCCCCTCCCCTCTCTGGCATGCCAAATTAATCAAACTAACCAAGGCTTAACTGAACTTGCAAATTCTCTTATCTAAATACTGAATCGACTTGCAATGCTAATATCTGTGTCATTCCTCGCTTCACATTCAGGATGGCAAAACAAGGAAAAACAATAATCTTCTCCATCCACCAGCCTCGGTACTCCATATTCCGACTGTTTGACAACCTGACACTGCTGGCTGCAGGGAGAGTGCTGTACCACGGGCCCGCTCAGAATGCCATCGAGTACTTCCAGTCTGTCGGTGAGCACAACTCACAGCAGGGCCAACTGCAGCACCATCCTTAATTTGCACTAACTTGAATAAAATGCCAATAGTGCTTGATCAGAATTAGATATAGTGCATAATAGCAAACCTGGGATTTTAACAGGCTAAGCATTTCTTTTGGTGTTTCACCTCTTGACCTGTATGTGGGTTTGGATGATAGGGCTGACCTCTAATCAACGCTCATGTGTGCATCTTAATTAGGCAAAGCTCAGACTATGGTTGAGAAGGGCACATTGCCAGCTGTCCTTTCACTGGCAGGGGGCTCAGGCAGTGCCATTCAGCCCTTGGGTAAGCACGGACCTTTTGAAGGCTGCAATGCTTATTTCACTGAATTTCACTGAATTTCACTGAATTTCACTGAATTTTTTAGAGTTGGAAGGGACCATAGAGATCATCTAGTCCAACTCCCCTGCCAAAGCAGGACTACCCAGAGCGTGTCAGAGCACTCCACTCAGGACTGCATCCAGGCGGGTCTTGAAAATCTCCAAAGAAGGGGACTCCACACCCTCCCTGGGCAGCCTGTTCCAGGGCTCTGCCACCCTCACCGTGAAAAAGTTTTTCCTCATATTCGAGTGGAACCTTTTATGTTCCAACTTGTGCCCATTGCCCCTTGTCCTCTCACTGGCAGCCACTGAAAAGAGCCTGGTTCCCTCCTCCTTCAGCCCGCCCTTGAGATACTTGTAGGCATTAATAAGGTCTCCCCTCAGCCTTCTCTTCTCCAGACTAAAGAGTCCCAGCTCTCTCAGCCTCTCCTCATAAGGGAGATGCTCCAGTCCTTGAATCATCTTTGTAGCCCTACGCTGGACTCTTTCCAGTAGTTCCCTGTCCCTCTTGAACTGGGGAGCCCAGAACTGGACGCAGTATTCCAGTTGTGGCCTCACCAGTGCAGAGTAGAGGGGCAGAATGACCTCCCTTGACCTGCTGGCCACACTCTTCCCTATGCAGCCCAGGATTCCGTTGGCCCTCCTGGCCACAAGAGCACACTGTTTGCTCATTGTCATTTTGCTGTCAACCAGGACCCCCAGATCCTTTTCTTCAGAGCTTGTCTCCAGCAGGTCCATGCCTAACCTGTATTGGTGCCTAACATTCTTCTTCCCCAGGTGCAGGACCCTACACTTTTCCCTGTTGAACCTCATGAGGTTCTTCCTTGCCCAGCTCTCCAGCCTGTCCAGATCTCGCTGGATGGCAGCACGGCCCTCTGGGGTGTCAGCCACCCCTCCCAGTTTGGTATCATCAGCGAACTTGCTGAGGATACACTCTGTCCCCTCATCCAGGTCACTGATGAATATATTGAACAGCACTGGACCAAGTATTGACCCCTGGGGGACACCACTGGTTACAGGCTTCTAGCTTGAACCTGCTCCATTAATCATTACCCTTTGGGTCCTGTCGCACAGCCAGTTCTCAATCCACCTCACTGTTCCTTCATCCAGCCCACACTTCCTCAGTTTCCCAATGAGGATGTTATGGGAGACAGTGTCAAAAGCCTTGCTGAAGTCAAGGTAGATGACATCTGCTGCTCTCCCCTCATCCAACCAACCAGTTATAGCATCATAGAAGGCTATCAGATTGGTCATACATGATTTACCCTTGGTAAACCCAGGTTGCCCACTTCCAATAATCCCCCGCTCTTCAACTTGTTTGGAGATGACATCTAGAATGAGTCTCTTCATTATCTTCCCAGGGACAGAGGTGAGACTAACTGGTCTGTAGTTCCCAGGATCCTCCTTCTTGCCCTTTTTGAAGACTGGAGTGATGTGCAGGCTGCTCAACAGGCACAATGGTGTGGCTGTGTTCAGGCTTTTGCCAGGTACACAACCACCACTTAGGGCTTGTGATCCTGTCACCACAGGTTACCAGTGTGAGCCGTACAACAACCCTGCTGACTTTTTCCTGGACATCATTAATGGAGATTCCACTGCGGTGGCAATGAACAAGACTGATGAAGTTAATGCAGGTATGAAACCCAGAGCTGAGTGAAATTATCACAACATGTATTTTGCCAGAAGGTGTCCAGGACAAGGCTGAAAAATCACTTACAGGTGTCAAACAACCAATAACTGTGGTGTACAAGCATACAGTTATTCATATGCATTATGTATTACGTACTGCTGATCCATGTTACTTTAAAAGGAAAAAAAAAAATATCATACCATTCCTAACTCCTTTTTGTTTATAAGTGAAAAATAATTACCATAACCTGAAGTACTAAATTCACATACAGCCCAACTATATAAAACATTCGTGTCTATGCAAGAATAGTTTGCCTCTCGTAAATAGGTATTTAGTAATTTATCATTGCTATCCAGTTCTTCATAAAATGACCTGTATATTTTTGTGTCACACTCAAATTACAAGATGTTAAAGGTGAAAGAATATTTTCCTGTGTTGAAATTATAATGTCTGGGAATATAAGAAACCGTTTTGTCACCTCTCAACACAGAGGAGCTTGTTTCATCTTTGATGCAAACCAAATGAAGTTCTGCAGAAGCAGAGAAGATAAACGAGGACAATTGTTCCACTTAGGGACATGATTTGATGCAGCTATGACTTGTATTTTTTACCTAATGGAATGGTTTATCTGTTATGAAATTATTGTTTTCCTTCCTCTGAGTAGGGTGGGAGAGGGGATAGAACTAGGAGACCAATGTTCTCCTGATGTTTCCCTGAAGCTTTGGTAAGGCAGAAATTATCCTCAAACTAACAAATCAAATCTCACCTACATTCAGCAGCACCCTTTTTCATCCTATCTGTTGCTACTCATTAATAGCACACTCTCTTTTCACATGAATGAAAAGGGAAATGAAATAACTATATGCTATGTCCCCTTCACTATATCCTTTACCAAAGAAGCAACCAGCATTTTACAAAAATGCTGAGTATATTCAGGGTCCGACTAATATTATAGCTGTCAACACATGTATTTATCATTGGAAAAGCTCACATGGGACAACAGTTGAGAAAAAAGTGAGCTCCAGCTGAAATTTCTTTATGACAGACTCACAAGTTCGAACGAAGCAGACATATGCAGGATTACCTGGATCTAAAAGTCTGGGAGGTCTGGGATTATCTCATCAGATCTGTGAAAACAGACCACTTACAGAAACTGGGGTATGTGTGGGGGGAATCACTTTTTGATTAGAAGTCAGATTGCTGCCAGTTTGAAACTTCATCAGCAGAGAAGGGTTTACATAACCTGCTGTGAAGACATTGCCTCTGGGACAGGTTGCACAAACACAGAGGTTTGGTCTTATATTGACTCTTTTGAATTGCATGCTATAAGACTGAGTGCAATGAATCATGGGAATGAAATGTGAGTGTTAATTCTTCTGGTTCATTAGTAACTCTCCCACCTCAACATGTCTCCTGGTTTAAATCCCTAATAATCTTCCTGTCCCTTACAGAAACAGTCACTTTTCATTTTAGTCTTCTCAGCAGAAGAACGTACTGAATATGATGCAACCGTGGCCGAGAAGTTAGCAGAAAGATACTCCAACTCTGCCTACTACCAAGAAACAAAAGCAGCATTAGAGAATATTTCTTTGGGAAATACAAAGAAAACAAAAGCCGTTTTCCGACAAATCACATATGCCAATTCCTTCTTTCATCAGCTGAAATGGGTGTCCAGGCGCACATTTAAAAATCTGATAGGAAACCCTCAAGCTTCCATAGCTCAGGTAATGCTATTTGTATCTATCCTTTTGTGGTATAAATTGATTTGGTTCCACTCCTGTATTAGATAAATCATTGGGATGGTTTTGCCTCTCCATGTTTTGACTGCAGTAAAGCATCTGATGAAAGTGTGTTCAAACAAGTGGAAATATGATTCACTAGAAGGTGTCCTGAACGCTCCCAAATAAGCAGCATGAGGAACTGTTCAGTAATTAATTTTAGACTACTGAAAGATTTCGGGAGGCAAGACCTTTTCCAGCAGGCTATTCTGCTGCTCCCAGCCAGGAGCAGATTATCTCCAAAGCAGTTTCACACATGTGCTCAAGAATATTTTTCAGACTCTAATTGTCCAGGCTTGGTACTGTGGGGTTTGGCCTTAAATCTTCTCCCCCACCAGGGAAAGCTAATGGACTACACTTGCATGCTTAAACTTCATCACACAATGAAGTGCTGGCACTTGGCTCAAGTATAAAAATATTTTCAGTCTCTGGTAATTTGACTGTTCATAATAGTGATGAGGTCTTCTGGAGAAGATGTAATGAAGACCATAAGAGGATCCAACACCTGCCATGGAAGATGAGCATGTTCTGCATGGCTGGCCCTGTTAGCAGTGATTTTTCAGAAGAATCAAACACCAAAAGTGTTGATTTCTTCAAAGCTGTGCATTGCCTTCAAAAAGAAAGAATGCCTGGCTGACCTCTGCAGAACAACTAATCCTCAGAAATCCCCTAATTCACAAGCCAAACTCTGCAGTCCCAGCACCAGAAAATTCCCACTGCAATTCTCAGCAATGCTAATGGAGCCAATACAAAAATTGCTTCTGAGCCAAGGGTAGAAACTATCTTCATCATGGTTTATATAATGAGTGAAATGACCAGTGTGGAGGGGAAATGAGTCCAGAATCCCTGAGGTTAAAAGGGTTTGAGTATATGTGTGTGTGTGCATGTTGATAGTATGGAGATCCTTAATAATTGCTTTGTAAAAGCTTGACCTTGTGACAAGAATTAGACTTGCAAGGGTCTTGTAATACCCCAAGGTTAACAGTCCTGACTTGTTTCTCACAATCTTTTCTATCTCCCCACCCTCATTAGGGGTGGATTTTACAAGCATTCTTTCAGAGGTACATGGCTCATTAAGCCTTTTTTCATTAATCTCCAAATTAGTCTTGATATGATCCCTGCTTTCCTCTGCAATTGTCTTAGGATCTGAATTATCTCTGATATCCTCATTTTATTATTACCCTCCCTTTCGGCAGGACCTTAGTGATAGGGTACTACGGATCAATGGGTTTATGGTCTTAGGATTCATGCATTGCTCATGCTTAAAAATGGCAGAACTGCCCGAAACCATCAGTTTTGCTGAGATTTTTGTCATTTGCATTTAGCATTAAACAAGTGTGATGTATACACTTAAGTCTTTCAAATTATATCTTTGAGGCAGCTGGTATCTTTGCTATTTAAATTATATTACAGCCTGCAAATATCAGTAAACCTATAGCCCAGTTGTAGTTATCTTGCTCATGTTAAAAAGAATCCCATGAATAGGATGTGTGATAGAACCCAGCAATTACACAGCATGGAGCATGAAAATAAACTGTCGTCCCAAACCCGGCAGTCAGGAAAGACTGCTTTTGGTTATGGGTTGCCAAGCTCAAAGCACCATTGAGGTGGCTCCAAAGAAACCACCGCAGAAGCACTGCACTGAAGAGCTGTGTCCAGCCCTAGAGCTAAGTTACTCTTGTCACTGACAGCAGATGGGGAGTCACCTACTGTCCCAAGGAGGACGAATGGTGGAGAGTATCAGTAGATGGATCAGAGAGGAGCAATGTTGCAATACATCACCAATTAACTTCATCACAACATCCAACAATGGCTGAAACAGCGGGGGGGAAAGGAGCTTGTCTCAGGCACATACGATGCTGGGGAAAGTCCTCTCTGGGGAAAGGTGTTATTCCCTCTTTCTAACATGCCCTATCAATCCCCTGCTATCATTCTCCTCCCATTGCTGGTGCTAGCACCCTCACGCACTCCCAGAGCAGTTCCCTCAGATCTGGCCCGGCAGGAGGTCAGGGAAGAGCTGTGATAGGAATGCACCTCCTGTCACTGCCACCACAGAAGAGTGAGCAGCAGCTGAAGCTCCTGTACTGTCCCTCCATTCTAGGCAGGCAGTGCCTTGCCCAGGTGAGGCAGCAGTGGCTGGCCATGGCAGAGGGCAGGTGGCACCGGGGAGCTGCTGTGTCTCACAGACACCTCTCCAAGGATACCGGGGTGCAAGACTCAAAGTACTGCTGTACCACCCATCTACTCCCTTCCCATCTGTAACAGCTTTTCTCCTTTCTGAAAACACTTCCTGTCAATCCACACTCCCCCACTGTATGTTTCAGAAAAACTGCTGAAGCTTTGAAAGCAATGATAATAATACTTTTCCTCTTCTTTTTTTTTTTACATTTAGGTGTGTGTTACGGCTTTACTGGGATTGGTTGTAGGTGCCATTTTCTTTGGACTTAAAGAGGACTCCTCTGGACTACAGAACAGGTTAGTCAGTTTAGGTAATGGATATCCAAAGATTTGATAAAGCTCCCTCATTGCTGCAATAGGGTAACAAACAGCTTGAAGGCTGAGAAGGAACTCATGAGCTCTTCGTGAAATATACCTACCTCTGTAAAGCAAATGCTTCCTTTCACATCAATACGTAAGGCCAAGCCTACATTGGAGACTTTGAAGTGAGGATGCTCTTCTGTCTCTAGGAAGGTCCCTGTAGAAGTGAGCGGGGGCTGCAGTTCTGCCCTGCCGTGCTGTACCCTGGCAGCATGGCAGCATTTTAACTAACTTCCTGCAAAGATTTCCCCAAGATAAAAAGATTAAAGATTAAAATATACAGACTTGGGTACATAAACTTGGATAACTAAAGCTTTGATTTTGCAACTGCTTCTATATAAACACTGGAGTTTACCAGCCGGAAGTCAGAAGGTGCATCTAAAGCTAGATTTTAAAATTATTCTGGTTTACGTATCATTTTGACAGCTGTATGTCCATGACCTGAAAAATGGGCTTGTAACCAAGAAAACTCTGGGTTCTTGGTCTTGGAATATTTCATACCATTTACTTTAAAATGGCCCGGTTTTAAATTGGATATGAAAGTGTGAAAGTAAAGCCTTAAATCTTAGTGGAAAAGGTGAAAACAACTTTTCACATTGCTAATTTAGTTCCTCGCAGCTTGCATCAGACAAATACCTCACAGATGGAGAATTTTTAACGTCAGAAAACGACATTAAAAAAAATAAGGAAAATCAGTTCATTTTCTATCCTTTGGCTGCATACTTTCCTTGCATGCAAATAACAAATACTGCCTGTACCACATCTACTTCAGCTTTGTTATGGACTCAGACTTGTAGCCAAGGCTTTTCCCATGGAATTTGGGATGGGAGGTCACACACTGCCGAGCTCCAGGGGCTACAGTAGGATTTACATAGGCTGTAGCGGAAGAACTGCAGTTACATCACATTTTTAATAACAGCTTGCTGTTTTGCTTTTTGTAGAGTGGGTGCAATGTTCTTTCTGACCACCAACCAGTGTTTCAGCAGCATTTCAGCTATTGAACTTTTTGTTGTGGAAAAAAAGATATTTATGTAAGTAAAACATTAAAAAAAAAAAAGTTACCAGGGAATACTGTTAAAGAGTTTGTTTGTTTGCCCTGCTGTAGCTAATTGTTATTTAAGTACACCTACTGCAGACTTTTCAACTTGTTTCACTGCTAGTGCTCATTGCAAAAGCACTCTCCTAGCCTGTTAGTGAGTTGTCTGCAAATCCCCAAAATGATACCTATGATTGGAAATGTTTCAGAGTTTAAAATTAAGATATGTAGGAAATAAAACCCTGAATACCCAATTTAGGTATTGACTAATAAGTTTGTGACTTGCTAGTGAGGACAGAAAACACTGCATAACTGGATTCTTTAAAGCTATGCAGATTACACTGTACAGAATTATTTAAACTTTACTCCCTCTATCTGTTTTGATGACATGACACATATTTACTAAAAATTCTGTGCACAAGTATCCATATTCATTTGCATATGAAAATGCCACTCTTACCATAGTGTATGGCTCACTGGACATTTGCATTACAGTCTAACCATGAAAGAACGCTTTTTTTCCAGTTTGAGCTAGAATTCATATGTCTCCAGGTGAAAATAACCTTACTGGGTTTGAGGGATTAAATTTGTAATATGCTTTACATATCTCTGTGTTCCAGACATGAATATATCAGTGGGTACTACAGAACATCTGTGTATTTCATCTCAAAGCTAATGGCTGATTTACTGCCCATGAGGACTTTGCCAAGTATTATCTTCACCTGTATAATTTACTTCATGTTAGGCAAGTATGGTCTCCTACAGTCCCATTACAACCCTCTCAATAAATCAACAAGGCACCCACATTTTATATAAGTGCATGTAGATTTATATAGGCTAAAGCACTACCTCGGCATGGTGCTTGCTTTAGGTATACCATGGTGTTTATAGAAAAGACATACTTTCAATGATTTAAGCATTCATGCCATAATCTGTGACATGTCTCATCTCTACTGTCCCTACAGAAGGAAGCATAATCATTAATACATCGGTTCAATTTATTCCTTTTCATTTATGGCCATCTTAGCTTTCAGTGACTTTTACAAGATACTGGTTCCATCCTTGCAAGAACACCTATCAAAAAAAAGTTTTGTTTTAAGAACTTAATAGTGTGTGAATTAATATCAGCTTGTTCTTTTTGGTGAGCCTTCTGGTAAGCCTTCTGGTTAGTGAGCAAACTTTGAAAATTGCTGGTACCAACTTTTACAACCCTTCAAATGTCAACCTCAAAACATGTCCCAAGCAGGCTATTTTCCTAGGGTAAGGTTTCAGATCATGACATCCTTTTGGGACACCCCAAAAGCTTGAAAGTACAAGTAAAATTTAAGAATAATCACAGTTCACTTTGGTCTGAGTTTTTTTCCCTGAAGAATACGAAACATAGCTGCATCAGCAAGAGGCTTTTAGAGTGTGAAACTGGAGTGAGATAGACCTTGGTACCAAATCCATAGCTACTCAAAGGCCACTAGGTCCATTAGGAGAGCTCTTGATGGAAACAAGTGAAATGCTGTACAACTGCCTTCCATGGAAGTGCACTAGAAATTTCTCCTTTGATAGACAACTTGAAGCCACACTGAAGCCTTCACCTTGGACTGTGAACTTCTACTGTGCACACTACTGTAACTTCCACTCATTCTCAGTCTCCAATGTTAGTGTAGTTACAGTCATACTACTGCTCAGAGGGCTGAAGCACCTCTTCTGTGAAGACAGGCTGAGAAAGTTGGGGTTGTTCAGCCTGGAGAAGAGAAGGTTCCAGGGAGACCTTATAGCAGCCTTCCAATACCTAAAGGGGGCTCCAGGAGAGATGGGGAGGGATTCTTTATCAGGCAGGGTAGTGATAGGATGACGGGTAATGGTGGTAAGCTGAAAGAGAGGAGATTTGGATTAGATATTAGGAAGAAATTCTTTACTGTGAGGGTGGTGAGACCCTGGAACAGATTGCCCAGAGAAGTCGTGGCTGCCCCATCCCTGGAAGTGTTTAAGGCCAGGCTGGATGGAGCTTTGAGCAACCTGGTCTAGTGGGAGGACTAGCCCACAGCAGGGGGGGGCTGGAACTTGATGATCTTTAAGGTCCCTTCCAACTGTAACCATTCTATGATTATTCATCTTACTCTCTGTTGACATGGTATACACATATGGGCGGTCGCAAGCCCCACTGGGTCTCAGAGCCTATGCTATCAGTCAAAATACTGATCAATCAGTCAATATCTGTCAATACACTACATAAGTCAGGATAGTGTTCAGGTTATGGAGGAGCTTTTGGCAGGATCTTACTGAAACCCTTCTTGTTCTGATCTTTAAGGTTTGAAACCAACAGTAGAAGCCTTCTTTACAATGATGTTTACCCTTATGATGGTGTCCTACGCAGCCACTTCTATGGCACTAGCCATTGCAGCAGGACAGAGCGTGGTCGCTGTGGCAAACTTGCTAATGACTATCACGTTTGTTTTTATGATTGTGAGTAGCGTTATTCAGTTTTCTAGACTGAATCCTGAAATCCTAGCAATGCTGAAATCTAAGCAATCCTACCAGCACAGCGTTCAGATGAATTCTGCAAAAAGACTATGGGGTCGAGCACGTCAATTATCCTGATTTGTCTGATTTGAATATTCTGATACTGTGGGGCGAAATATTCTGGTTTTTCCTTTTAACTAAAAAGAACCAGGGGACTGGGGCGGCTGGGTGTGAAAGGGAGGGAGAGAGGTTCCTCTGCCCTCCCTCTGTGGCTCTGGCAGCAGCATCCTGCCTGGAAAGCAGAAAAGGAGCCTGGGGCTACATTTCGTTCACTCTCCTTTAGCTTTGCCAAAGACAAATTTGGCTAGCTGAGGACATGACCCACAACCTCCTGCTCTCCGAGACCACTACTGTAGCTGCCCTCCTCAGCCGGAGCCAACCACCGGGCACATCAGAACCGGACAACACACAAACAGCTACAGTTAGAAGACAGGCACCAGAAACAATGAGAAACAGCAGCCCTGAACCAACAGCCAAAACCCACATTGCCTCAGTTTCAGGGCACAGGAGCAAAAGCGAACACACACCTCCACCAGCCCCGCACCCCTGACCAACAGCAGGCACTTCATGTGAACCCATGTGGGACCCACAGATGCGAAGCATCTGAGTTTGAGGCATGGGTGAAAGCATTCCCTGTTACACATTTTGTGAGAACCACATGGGGTTCAGCCCAAAGCAGGGCAGCAGAAGGGACTCCTTCCCTCTCCTGTGTTCTTTCACTGGAAGAGTTTCTTCCTCTAGAAATGCCTTCCCACTTGTTTTTAATCTGAAGAAGCAGAGTCAAGAGGTAGAAAGAACACATGGTAACAGCATGTAATGTATAATTTGTTTTTTTGTTGTTATTGTTGGTTTTTTTTTTAATCCTTGCCTCTAGATTTTCTCTGGGTTGCTGGTCAATCTCACAAGCATTGTATCCTGGCTCTCCTGGCTCCAATACTTTAGCATCCCTCGATACGGAATGACAGTAAGTGCTGTATTTTCCTGTGTACAGATCTGGAAAAGATTTGCTAGAAAGGAGTGTCTTCATTCATGATAAAGAAAACTTCAAACTTGATGGGCTAATGAGCCCATAAGCTAATTAAATACAGCAACCTCAGAACACAGTGCAGTACCTTGAAACAAGAAAGGCTTCTCATCAGCCAGCACCCACTGCTGTTTAGAAGAGCTCACCCAGTGTGTTGGAAACACCTCATACGAGAGAGACACTCTCACCACACGAGAGGGAGACCACATCCACTGGAATGCAGCTAGACAAAAGTGATACAGAGTAAATAACAATGTTATCCCTAAAACATAATTCTGCTCTTTTGCATCAAACAAACAAAAACCTGTTGAGCTAAAACTTTTCATTTGATAATTTAAGCAAGGGTGATGTTTTGCAGATAAATTTGAGCTTTAATATGCCTGTGCAGAAATAGTCCAGCCTGGGGGAAGTGTTGAAGCCTGGTGATGTGCATGTGGACTGCATGAATTCCTTTCTTAGAAGAAAAAGAACTGTGCTGCTTGGTTAAAAAATGGGGATTTGGCCAACATAATAAGTGGTGATATCATCACGTTTTTAGAATAAATTTGAATTGAATTATATCTCATCTTGTTAACATATCATTTCTTTACTTACTAATTCGTGTTGTCATTATTTCTTTTCTTTTAAAAGGCTTTACAAATCAATGAATTGGCTGGTCTGAACTTTTGCGGCAGCAGTAACAATACAAACTTAATCAGCAACGATAATTATCACCGGATAAGTGAGATGTAAGTATTTTGGTATATTAAAATAAATTTGCTACATTACACTGCCAGTAACTTAGAAAGTCCTAGCACATGAGTCTGTGAACTTTTATACGGAAAATGTAGTTTTGACTGGGTTTTTACATTCTGTCTGCAAAGAACATTTTGCTTATTGTCATATTTAGCATTTATAAGCTAGAAATATCTGGCATTATGCTTCTCACTTTCCTTTAAACTGCATTCACTGAAACACAGAAACGCACACTACAATTACACAGCCTCACAAAATCCATTTCAGCTTGCAGCCGATTACAATCGATTTCAGAAGCCGATTGCAGCTATAAGACAAACAAATTTACAAACAGAAAATAAAATAGTGACATACAGCTGGTGTTTGCCTGGCCTACTATAGACATTAAATCACACTGCACTAGGGATCTTCCCAGGTACCTCAAACTGACTAAGTTCGTAAATGTGTGTGTATTTATCCATAGGTTGTGTACCGGTGATGAATACCTGAAAAAACAAGGCATTGATGCGAGTAGCTGGGGCCTGTGGCAGAACCACCTGGCTCTCGCCTGCATGACAGTAATATTCCTTACCATTGCATACCTGAAACTGCGCTTCATGAAGAAGTTCTCTTAAAGCCAGAACAAAAAATGCAATTTCCACTGTTCAGTAGTTTGATAAACTGACTGTACAACTGACTTCTTTTTTTAAGAGATCTTCCGTTGTACTTTTGTTCATGATTACACAACCGAATGCCATCCTTGTATATTAAATACTTAGTATTCATGTACTTTGCTGAAATGTCTAGCAACCCTCAGTTCTCTTTGCCATAAAATGTATACTACTGTTCACTTCATCAAGAGACTATTCAGTCTTTCTGTGTGTTGTAGCTATGAATTTGTTAAATCACAAAACTAATACTTAATGGCTTAACCTGAAAAAAAATACGGTTCTATACTTTAATTAGCACCTACATTCACTGGACAGTCCAAAGTGATGTTTATCAGGACACCAACGTAGTCTCAACTGCTAATGTGGTCACAATCTACGTGAGACAGCAACAAAAACATCTTCTCCATCTCAGTGCATGTCTCACACTCTTTTCTATTTGGGAATCATTACTGCTCTGGAGTGTACTTGATTGATGCCACCAAGTTTTTTCTTACGAAGCTGGAGTGGTAGAAACACTATTTTTTAAATAAAGGTGACTGTGTGCTTTCTTATTCTGCCAGTTTGCATAATCCTTGTACTGAAATTTGCATTTTCTCAGCATAACTGCCAGACATCTTCACTGACCTGTAATTACTGCTGTTGTGAGTTCTTAGTCTTTTTTACGGTGACCAAATTCAAATTTACAGCTAATCAGGATGGCACCACATTTGTAAGAGCCCATAGGTGGCAGCAACCCTTTCCTGGCAGCCCAGCTTTTCCCCTGCCATACGCAGTGATGGTAGTTCCTCTCCTTCCACGTGGTACAGATGCAACAGTGATTCCAGCAAGGACCTCTGCCTTTATCACTCCCCGTTATTACTTCATGCAATAAAATTTGCTTTATTTTAAAGACCTGTTGCTTAATTTTTGCTGTGGTCTAGGGACTCCTCACCAGCGATCACTCCTCTTGAGTTTATTTAGGAGTTGTGTGTGCAGTACAGTAACATTATAGAGGACTATTAGCCCAGCTGTACGACTTCACCAGTGTACCTGCCACCTTCCATGAAAAGTCCACATGCACCTCTTATAGCTGAGTCTTATAGCTGACTTGGTTTTCTCCTTGTATGCAGCCAGCGTGTTGCAGTAAAACTAAATGAGCAGCCCCGAGCCAAGGTTTTGCCATGCAAGAGGCGGGAGAGCAGGCAGCCAACCCTACAGGGCCGGGCAGAAGGTCCCCAGCTGCCGCCCGGGCAAATGCTCCACGTGCTCTCCAAACACATGCTCCACGTGCTCTCCTGGGTATAGCGGTTCCCTGTCTGACACATTTTCAGTTGTCATGTAAAATCAGATTAAACTACTTGAAAACAGAATGATTGCAATGCAAAGGATCTTACCTGCAGAATTACGCATAAAAACTCATAGAAGACACAGCTTCCCAAATATACCTGCAAGTTGAGTTTTATCATCTTGACAGAGATGTCCTTGCAAGTGAGGTCCTTGCTCTGGGTGAAGCTGTTATCTCATGCTCTCACAGGCTTCATCACCAGCAGTGCCTGTCCTCGGCTGTGACAGGTGAGCAGTTCCACAACAGCAGCCAGCTGTTGGAACCCGGCACCGACGGCTTTCCCACAAATTTTTCTGTAGCCAAACACGGGTTTTCCAGAGAAGCCGCTTTACTTTCCACAACATCTGCTACAGAATTGTGAAGCGGCATTTGATGTTATCAAAAAAGTTGATATTTTAATAGATATCAAGTGGGTGTTTTTAAAAATGTAATGTTTCATACCTTTTTTCATTCACCTTTGTCACAACTCCACATAAGCATCCAGCAAGTGGACTGAAAAGTAAACAATGAAAGAGTGTAATACATCTGTAATTACAGATTCACAGACAGAGAGCACGCACTAAGTTAATGTTTCAATTTCCAGTTCAGCTACAAGGGGATCTTGTACAGAAAGGTGTTAATGTAGACCTGAATTTTAGGGAAAAACACATGTAACTAAGAACACAAATAGAGTATCCCCAACAATACGATGAGCCTTGAAAAAGTGAGGAAAACTTGCTCAATCATTAGTATTTCTGTATTTAGTTATTTGAATGTACTCAGTTTTCAGAAAATAGGTTATAACCCTGTTAAGTTTTAAAATCCATCTACATGACTCTTGCATTACAATAGTCCACTGTTGATTTATACTTTGGTAAAGTAACTTTTAAGTTTATGAAAATAAAAATTTCTTCTTTAAGAAGAAGAAACAGTCACCTTAAAACTAAAGCAACAGACAGATACACTGGTAACTGTCTACAATTACACTTGTAGGACTGAACTATAAATGTGAACTCATCTATTTCTATGCATGTAACTAAAAATTAGAACCAAATATGAATGAAACCATAGTTTTGTAGTAATCAGGCCTTGTACTCGTTCTTGACAGATTTTCAATTTTTTTCATTTATATCAAAATGGACAGACATTCAAATTAACAAAATGAATATACAAACAGAATAATTTTGGTTTTGTTTTGCAGTGAGATTGTGAGACCGAGCCATAACACAATCTTGGGATGCACTGGTGTAGCAAATATTTCTACGTGTTCAACAAAGTACTTGTTCCACATCAGCTGCATTTACTATCTATGGACACGTGAGCAAGCAGCACAGGGCCACACAGTTTTGCTAAGGGTGAACAGATGTAATAACCGTAAGCATTCTATATTGCTCCTGTTCAAGCCCAGAATTTGGGACACGGACATTCCATCCTCGTGGCGCTTCTTTGCTCAGATTAGGCGCTTTGACGTTTAGTGACATGAGTTCCAGAGCAGAAATATTATTTGTGGCATAAATGCCACAAGACTTTAGCAAAACGGTACAAAGTTAGAAGAGATTGGCAAAATGAAAAGCAGGTTTCTCAAAATGGCTGTTCCAGCTGTACTTAGTGACTGAATAAATTTTTAATTTGGAGAGAATTACACTTTATACTCGGCACAGAAGCAAGAAATATCTGGTAACTAGGTATGCAAGCCAATTTTTACTTTGTTTTTATTTCTCTAGATTCCTTTCAGAAGGACTTTTTTTTTTTCTTAGGCTGTTAGATATTTTGACTGCAAGGCAGAATGCACATGGTCTCTCTGGAAACATTTTGATAAATGTGCCTCTGGACGTGCAGTAGTGGTAAGTAACTGCTTTTGCTGTTTATGTCCCCAAAGGGAAATATCGCATTAAAATGAACTGAGTCATTCCATGCAGACTTGCGCTAAAATGTCAGGTATCAAGCTTACTGTGATAAAACCAGAATATTCACAGCCAAGATACTACTTGTAAATAAATGAAAAGATCTACGCATTTTGACAGCTCATGTTGGACAGTATGTTCTAAACTTAACATTTGGATACATACGAATTCAGGATTCTTGCTGAACTAATCCCTAATTATTGTATTGTTTTGATGCTAACATGTTGTGCTGTTGGGGAAAATGAACACTTCCGAGTACAAAAATTGGCAGAAAGTGTTCTGTACCTTTAGTTTACTTACACACTTTTCCTTTTTAAGCAGAAGGAAACAGAGAGGAGATAACAGTGATGTGGCTGTTGCAAAGAAATCAGCAGAGAAAGTACTCCAGGTCCTCATACTACACAGAAATGGAAGCAGAATGGAGAAGTTGTGTTTGGAGAAAAAAAAAAAAAAAAAATCCATTACCCCAGATTTAGAACTGTAGAACTCAACAGCTCAAGTAGTTGTAGCTGGTCCTTAGCGCTTCAACATTCAAAGAGTTATAAATTTGATCATACTATGTTCCAATCTGAAAATAAAATAAATTTCAGTATCCAACAGTTGCTTCTAAGAAAGGAAATCATAGACTGGTTAGAGTTGGAAGGGACCTTAAAGATCATCAAGTTCCAGCCCCCCTGCTCAAAGCCCCATCCAGCCTGGCCTTGAACATCTCGCAACCTGTTCCAGTGCTTCATCACCCTCACAGTAAAGAATTTCTTTCCGGTATCTAATCTAAATCCCCTCTCTTTCAGCTTAAACCCATTAACTCTCATCATATCGCTACACTGCCTGACAAAGAGTCCCTCCCCTTCTCTCCTGTAGACCCCTTTAGGTATTGGAAGGCTGCACTAAGGTATCCCTGGAGCCTTCTCTTCTCCAGGCTGAACAACCCCAGCTCTCTCAGCCTCTCTTCACAGCAGAGGTGCTCCAGCCCTCTAATCATCTTCGTAGCCCTCTGCTGGACCCGTTCCAACAGGTCCATGTCCTTCCTGTGTTGAGGACTCCAGAGCTGGACACAGTGCTCGAGGTGGGGTCTCACCAGAGCAGAGTAGAGGGGCAGAATCACCTCCCGTGACCTGCTGGCCACGCTTCTCTTGATGCAGCCCAGGATGCGGGTGGCTTTCTGGGCTGCCAGCACACATTGCTGGCTCATGTTGAGCTTCTCATCCACCAACACCCCCAAGTCCTTCTCCTCAGGGCTGCTCTCCAGCCATTCTCTGCCCAGCCTGTATTTGTGCCCGGGATTGCTGTGACCCAGGTGCAGGACCCTGCACTTGGCTTGGTTGGACTTCATGAGGTTCACACAGGCCCACCTCTCAAGCCTGTCCAGGTCCCTCTGGATGGCATCACTTCCCTCCAGCTCTCGGACGCACCACAGAGCTTGCTGTCATCAGCAAACTTGCTGAGGGTGCACTCAATTCCACTGTAATAATCAAATTAAGTTAAACTACTCACACTTTGAACAGACTTTGATGCAGTATTGCACAGATAGTATTTACCAAGAAACTCCTAAAGTTTTCTTGCTTTACATGACTCATTTTAGCAGTTAGCCATCTATAAGAATGTATTTGCATATACAAATGTTTTTCTTCCTGCACTGCCCGGTACTTGTATTTCACTCTGCAGAGAAGTTAAACATACTGCCTGGAAATGATTTCATTTCCATTGAAGTGGCCCATGTGACCAGAGCAAATCCCAGAATTGTTGCCCAGGAAGAATTACTATTCATCTCAGTGAAAGGACAGACTCTGCCACTCTCAAGTGCACAATTTTTTTATCTTATTTGCTCCCAGTGATTTTGATGAGAATGCCTACACACTAATGAACTAACAGCAGCACAATCTGTCAAACAATCTAGCTGAGCTCTGCAGCTGTATCATGAGATTTATAAAATTCTATATCTTAGCTAGCTCCATGCGCAGAAATTACAATAGTAGTCGTGTCAGACTTCACTGTCACATTATAGGCTTTAAATTAAGATTATATTTTTCAAGTCCTAGAAGATAGGACTAATAACTTACTTGATCACTCATGGCAGATTAATTTCTTGTACTTTGGAAACCAAATTGACAGTAGGCACTAATGCCAACCTGTCTTCATTCAAGATTAAAGTTAGAACTGCCAACCCACTATGGCAGAAAGATAAGAATTTTCCTTTCCTTTCTGCCTTCCAACAGAGGCGCACACAAATCAAGCTGAGAGAAAAGCAGAAGTGAAATAATAAATAAAAGCTTGGTTCTCCACTTTTGTTTAGGCACTGACTACTACAATTAGATTGCTTGCACAAGCCAGGAGATATATCATCTGCATAGGTAGCATAACATTGACCTTTATGAACAAAGAAAGCAGGGAAAAAAAAAACGTGATTAGTAGGAAAAGGGAAATGAGTCTAGAATCCCTGAGGTTAAAAGGCTTTGAGTATATATGTGTGTGTGGATGTTGATAGTATGGAGATCCTTAATAATTGCTTTGTAAAAGCTTGACCTTGTGACAAGAATTAGACTTGCAAGGATCTCGTAATACCCCAAGGTTAACAGTCCTGACTTGTTTCTCACAATCTTTTCTATCTCCCCACCCTCATTAGGGGTGGATTTTACAAGCATTCTTTCAGAGGTACATGGCTCATTAAGCCTTTTTTCATTAATCTGCTCCAAATTGGTCTTGATATAATCCCTGCTTTCCTCTGCAATTGGTTTAGGAGCTGAATTATCCCTGACATTGTTGCTTTCGGCAGGATCTTAGCAATAGGGTACCATGCATCAAGTGGTTTATAGTGTTAAGACTCACGCCTTGCTCAAGTTTAAAAATGGCATAACTGCCTGATACCATTGTTTTCCTCACATTTTTGTCATTTAAATTTAGTCTTAAACAATTGTGATGTACAGAATTTAATCGTTCTGATTATAACATGAACCCAATTGAAAATGTGTTTTTGTGTATGAAAATTCCTGTTTCAGTTCGCTTAAATTTAACAGTAAGTGATTTAATGGGGACTCTAGGAAACTTTAAGACTTACTTATGTTTAGGTTTTATGTGAAATCATTCAACACAGTTTAAGATTTTTTCTTTTAAATCCTCCATCTGAACAACTTTAAAATAATTAAACATAAATCACAAGCTGAAGGCTTTCACTTTCTAAAGAGGTAATATAATTTGTTTGAATTGATTAGTTTGAAGGAAGCTTTATGTAACAAAAATCTTACAAGCTACCACTTGAAATTTTACTGCTTTCACTACAAAAAGTAAGGTTTTTATATTTTCAGTGCCAGTAACTGAAAGTAATTTCTCATTCCTTGTAATGAATGCTCCATTTGCTGTAATTGACTAACGCTTTGATTTTAAAGCTTTTAAGTCAAAGTTGCAGCTACCTTCAACATGGGGATTACTCTCATCCTAACACCTATACAGCCAGTTTGATGGCTCTAACAAAAGCAACTGGCAAAACGCAGATGCTAAATCTCCTAATAAACATTTATTTTGTTTTTATGATTGTGAGCACTGAAAGATTTTTCAGTTTCTTCCCCTGCACCTTTGATATGACACACAATTAGATTACTTGAAATAATAATTTCTAACATACACTTAGAAACAACTCAGTGCAACCCCCTGGAAATCTGCAGTATGTTTACACTATTATTTGGAACAATATCTGACACTGCTGTAACACTTACTACACTGCAAACCTGATGACTTTAATACTAGAAAAAAGAGCATGTCAAAAGGGCAAAGGTGCCTTGTGCAGAGGAAAACTTGTCTTTGATGCTCAGGCTTAGTTACCATTTCTGCAGTCTCTGTTATTTTACACTTAGCTCTTTGATGAAAGCACTTCACAACCACATCACCAAGGCTGCACAATTTCTGACGTGCTAACATGCTGTTGAAAACCATCCTTATCCAAAAAGATAAGGACCTTACATAGAATTGAAACAATCACAAAATGAGGGGAAAAGAAGTCATCAGACATACCGATTAAACCACACAGGTCATGAACCCAAGAACAGGCAGGTCAAAATGTGTTCGTGGAGCCACACGCTTTCTATCAGTTCTTGCTCCCCCCTCCCCGTTTCTGACTACACTCCTGCTGCAGAAATCCAAACATCGCTAAGTCCTAACCTAGCCTGTTAGACTAAATAAAATAGTAAATCATGCTTCTCCAGTCTCATGTATTTCCTTCATATTCAGAGAGAAATACTCTTTGCCCCCCAGGGTTTTGAGTCATGCTGTCTATGCAAGCCACCTCATTCTCAAGAAAGCTGCCATGTCAATATTCTAGGCACTTCTCTTCTTCAAATAATGCAACTGTGCAATTATTCCCTCACTCTCCAGGACTGTGAAATAGCCACCTGCCTCCTTTAAGGCACTGATTGTATTTCCATTGACCTAGTGGGCACTGAGTCAAGCGCTTAGGATGCAACACCCTCCTCTGTATGACTGCAGACAGGCTCCTCAGGTAATGTGCTAAAAATGGTTTCTGGACATGCGCTGGCATTAGGCCATGGAATCAAACAACTCCTCTTACGGACCTGTAGTTACATATTTTCTGTTTGCAGATTTTCTCTGGGATGCTGATAAATGTTACAAGTATTGATATTTTTCTTTCCTAGATGAAAAATTTCAGTATACCTCACTGCAGCCTAATAGTGCTAGGTCTTCTGCACATTTTATTCACATAATCTCCCAAAAGAAACCACCCTTTTTGGAAAAAAAAAGGAGCAGTGGTTTTCTAACATTAACTGGTAAATGCTATCATCATAAATGTCAACTTTTTCATAAACATCAACTGCCTCTTGCACATTCACAGTAAAGTGCAATCACTTGCTTTGTGTTTAGCTGTGTGTTTTTATACAAAAGCTATGGCACAGTACAAGACAGTACAGTCCGATAATGTAAATAGCAGCAATATCAAAAAAGACTCCTGGAATTGCTTCCCTGGATTTTCCATGTGACACACTTCTATTTTCTAAATAACATGTATCTGTGTGATTATGGTTCTTACAGACAGAAACAGCTCCTTTAAATCCAAATATTTGCCTTCTTTTTTAATGAGTTCCCCTTCTGTCAGATAGAGTGTATGTGTACCTCACTACTAGCTATCAAAAAAGGGAAAAGACTTCTGAACATAACATAAATGCTCTTTCTCTCCCAGTCTGAGTCTCCCTCCTATTGCTTTCTCGGCATGAATTAACAGCCAATTACACAGTTAAAACCCTTGTCAAACCTGTTTTTTTCCTCACTTAATTGTTTTAAATTAAGTGAAATCCAACTGGCCTTTATTACACAGCTCTAACATAAGAACATTGAAAGAAAGGGCAATTTCTTACCATGAGAAGTGCATGACTCATGGCAAGGATTTGTGCCCTGCTTTCTGGGGGTTACAATGACAAAGCAATCCTTTTTCTGAAATTGAAGTTGGAGGTTCTTGCAAGGTGAATTGCTGCCTGTTTAGAAAAAGG
This sequence comes from Arenaria interpres, assembly GCA_013399435.1. Lineage (NCBI taxonomy): Eukaryota > Metazoa > Chordata > Aves > Charadriiformes > Scolopacidae > Arenaria > Arenaria interpres. Next base: position 57,428 of record VXAK01013957.1, on the reverse strand, counting down.
GGTAGAAGTGTCCCAAATTTTAGGCAAATTATCTGTGCTCAAGTTTCTAAAGCCATGCCTCAAGTACATCCACCTCAGTCCTTGATAAGCATTACTATGATGAAATGGGTCATATTGGGAAAGGAACTCCCGCTAAAGGAATCTCCTCTTGACATTTACCCGGCTTAGAAGGACTAATTGGCCAAGCACGACTAGTACCTTTACAGTAATAGTATTCAAAGCTGAGTAACATATAACAGTTTTAAAACCAGAATAGCTGCATGCCTTTTCTATATGACAAACCTACTTCAGCAGAGAGCTTTTCAGATCCTGGGCTGTCTCCTCCTGCGTCAGGAGATGGTTGGAAGGGAACAAAGAGGCTGGGTGCTGCCAGCTGGGGAAGGAGACTGCCCAGAAGCTCTGGTCGTAGTGCTCACTGGACTTGGTTGTTACTCTGGATTTGCAGTGGTAGAAGTCTCAGAATCTGGACAGAAGTTAAACAAATTCGAGCTCTGTAAGAGTTTAATATTGTTGATCTGGTTTGTGTGAATAGTCTTTCAATTAACATTTAATTGTTAATATCTGTGAATATCTCCTAATCGATTTTTCACTCATTGCAAGGCTTTGCAAATTAACGAATTTACTGATCTAAACTTTTGTCAAAATGTCACCAGTAAAACTGTAGCTGATGCAAATTGTCACCATCAGTCCTTTGGCAATCTGAGTATGTTGAGTTCATTACTAAAAACAAACCCAGTACGCTCCCCATCCCAAAAAACTTCTCGCTCTCTTCCTAGCACCCCACTGCTGGTAGGCCTGCTCCTAAATACCCTGGAGCCAGAAAGCTGCTCTTACACCGAGTACAAATTCAGGTCTGTTACAAAAGTTTGCTGCCTTTAGGCCTGCTCTTTGCTTCCTGGGATGCAGTTTCAGTCTCCCCGAGTATTTCTTAAAGTAGAAGCAAAGCAGAAGAGCTGCCAGAAATCTTCAGTCCAAGTAAAACTTCATTGTGACCCCACTGCTGTTTTAGCATGACTGACACTTAAGCACCACCACATCCTTAAGCACCACTGTCCTTTGAACCCAGCCGGGACCGGCTGAATTTGTGTGTTAACACATCGGGGTGAGGTGATGCGTATAAAAGAGAGACAACTCTTGAATGTCAGTCTACCACCCAAACCATTGAGCTGTCCCTCTACCTTTCTGTGCCTATTTGGCACAATCAGCGCTTAAAACCCGGAAGGACCATTTTGGCACAGGAGGCACGCAGACTTACTGTGAAATTAGAAATAAAAAATGCACTCCTACGTTCATGAAAACAAAGCAGAACCCAAGCTGCTATTTTTGTTAAGATTCCACAAAGGGAAAAAGTTTCACAGCTTTTTTTGCATTTTTCCATTGTAGAAGGCTGGTTTGTTTTGCAAACTATTTATTTTCTTTTGGAATGTATTTTCTGGAAGGCTGTATGGGGAGGGGCCAGGGACACAAACAGTATAAACCTTCTCCCGAAAAGTGCCTGCAGAATGGACTCTGGAGAAGGACTCCTCCACCTCCAATTGCCATCCTCTTCACTCACACTGAATGTTCTATAGAAGCAGGGAACCAAAAAAGCCCCATTGGTGCCTAAATACACAAGTGACAATTGCTTGCAGACATTTTAGCATGAAATTAACTTTCTTCCCCTTTTCTCATTTTTTTTCTTGTTTTGATTTACTGGAGAAAAGTATTTGAATATGCAAGGCATCCAAGTGATGCCTGGAGGACATAAAAGAATTATGTCATTCTTATTTCAAACATGCATCTCAAACTGCACGTCCTTAAGAAATTTTCAAATGTCAGCGACCCTTCAGCATGCACAGAGTATTAAATAAAAAATGGTTTCCACTTCCCACACACTGTGACTTTTATAACACACTGACTAAAGGCTTAATATACTTCATAAACTCAGTATGTATGTATTTCATCAAAGACTAAGATGGATTTACATTAAGCATTTAATTTTCATTAATATGCTCTACTTTTGAACTGGTGAGACAGCTGCCCAGACAGAACTATGGGGCTTACATGTGAGCGTGGGATTTCCAAGGACCATTCAACCCTCCAGATACTGTGGGATTCCCTGAAGCAAAGGGAAAAAATAAAGGGGAGAAAGAGTAGAGAAGTTAACTTAGACAGCAACTGTAAAGTAATAAAGGGACAGTGTTACCAGCAGTTGGAGCTGCTAACTGAAATAGCAGAAAATAGACTTGTGCCTTTGCACAAACACAAACTTGAAAAAAAGTGTTAAAAAAAGTACTGTTTGGGCAATGGAGAAGTAGGATCATCCTAGTCCTCTCCGTTCATTTACACCCTGTACTCCTTTTTACATTATTAGGTAATCTGAAAATAAGGTATGAGACAGAAGTAACACACACAAATAAAATGTAGGATTCTTAATGTTCCATTATGAACAAACCAAGTGTACGATAGATTATACAAAACGTTTATTAGAAAGTAAAGTGCTCAGTTTTACATATCAATACATTCCTGATCATTGTAGAAGACTTGCATAATTAACAGCTTCCTAATAAGACCAAACACTGTACATTACTATGAAAAAACTTTATTTTTGTAGTGTGAAAAATGATATTATAATCTAAAGTTGAAAAATGAAATAATAAAATGTTTATAACATTTATCAAGTGGCCATGCACTTACTGCAAGACCCATTGTCAACACACAGGGGTATCCCATGAAAACTTACTGCACTTCAAAATGAAGTTTGTTATTAAGTAACGACACGTTACAGAAATACACCTCAACAAGTACGGCTATGAATGCAAACATTTTCATAATAATCATATACTACAAATAAAAGATGAAACATGATTAAACTTATATTTTGAAAGATATGTTTTTACAGGAAACCTATTTAAAACCATACTCACAGGTGTAGTTTTGCTCTCATCCCCCCCTGGATGGTCCCAGATGACCAACAGATCACTTCTGCATGCCCCCCAGCCCCTGCTGCCATAAACCTCCTCACCGGCCACGGGTGTAAGCCTTAACAGAAGGTAATCTTAGTAAGGTTCCAGCTGATCGCTTGACAACTCAAGTTGGGTCATTGATTTTAAGGACTTGATTATTTAAGTACTATCTTTGCATTTAGGCAACCCTTGACCCTAGAAACCCAACATCAACTACATGTTACACACACATGTAATTCATCAGCATGCCTCCAAGTTTAAGCTGTTAATCACATTTTGGATATGAATATAAAGACAAGGCTATGTATACTTAAACTGCTTTGTATTGTATTTGCTCTTTTCCTTGCACACCAGGTGGTCATGTGTACAGCTCATGGGGTTTTTTGTTTGAAGTCAGAAATGCTAGTTCAACATGGAAAAGCTTTCCTCAGAAGGGTTTCGAAGGTCCAAAAACTTTCAATCAAGGCAAGACAGAGCTTAGTCTGAGTGTCTCTTGTTTCATACAAATGCCCTAACCACTGTGCTGCGTGCTGCTTTGGGAAGCTGACAGAGCCTCTTGTGAAAGAGCATGAATTTCTATCTAGTGCAGGACAGAATAACCCACAGAAAGAAAAAATATTTCACAAGAATCACAACCTGCTTTCTCACGTCGTTCTATTCTTGAGACAAATAAATTCCAGTCTCCACAATGAACTTCCTCCTGCTTCCCCTTACATCAAGTTTCTGTGCATACGGTTCCTCATAAACTTAAAAACAGGGAAAGACACGGAGCCTATTTAGCTTTAGCAAGGCATTCTGAGTCACTGCACATCCAGGCAACGCAGCTGTAAGATCATATGCAAAACATAAGCTTTGCCCAAGCAGTACCACCACAAGAAAAGGAGCTAACCCTTGGCATTTTTGAAATAAAAAGCATCAACATAACATATACATGCTACTTATACTTTGCTAAATATGCCTTTTTTTCCTCTATGTACCCTACTAGTAGCTAAGATGTGTTTGATTATGTAACTTTCAATTTTCCTTTACACCAACTGATAGTCTTTACAGGACAACTTCAGGAAAAAAACACAATTGACAACCTCCCTCCTAAACTCGCATTCCACATATGGAAACCTGTTGGCTCGGCAAAACTACAAGCACTATGCCTCAATGCTTTCTATAGGAAACCATCGTAATTTCAGTGTTGCATCTCCTTTCAAAACCAAAGCTTCTACAACACAGAAAGCAGAGGAAATGAAATACTAAAAATCTGTGATTATACTCTGATTTTCCCAACTTCTCTGCCCTCTTCCCTGTCACATCCAAGGAAGAGTAATGTTTTTCAATTCTGTGTGCTTTTAAATAATATATTTTCTGCAAAGTAACCATATTTACCAAAGAACCTGTGGAATGTTTATCCCAGGAACACTTAGATTATGAAAACATAGTGTTAGAAAATGGCTACTTTGAACAAAGCTGAAAATTATTCTGTTAGTTAGGTAAGAGACTGTTCTCAAAATAATTTTTGAAAGGCTAATGAAACGCAAAAACACGTAATGTGTACAGTTTCTATTATGGAATAATGTAATTTACAGTCGTACAAATTAAGTGCAATTTCTTCCATTTAAAGAAACATAGTATTTCTCAGAAACAGGAAAAAATGAACATTTTAATTTAATTAAATTGTTTGTACACCAAGAATAACTCAGAAAAATAGGCAGAAACTCAAAATAAAAAAAAAGGTTCTGTTTTCTTTGAAAAATGTCAGTTGTTATAATGAATGAGACAAACTGATGCCATCTTATTTTTGAAATTGCTTATAAAAGCATTTAAAAGTCCGTTTTTTCCAAGAGAAAGCAGAACACTCAAACTTTCATTTGAGTGTTTTAGCCACAGCACATTGCTTTTTCTGAAGTTGCTGCCCTCATTAAAGTGTTCCCCATAATACATGTATGGAACCAAAATTCTGTCCAGGTAGATTTTGTCAGACCTCGTTTCCTTTCTGTTTCCTGCATTTTCATTTCCAAGGCTGACAGTCTCACTGTTGGTAACTTGATCATGACACATGGCTTACACAGGTCTGGAAAATGCCTTATGAAGAGAATATTTACTTCTGCCCACCAGTAAAAATTGTCCTTAGCAGGCTGATCAGGATGATCACCTCATACTCGGAAACAGTGTAGTAGTGTGTCTTCTGGCTTAATACTGCCCTGAAATATTTAGAATCACCTACCAAGTTAATCCTACATGTGGATGTTATTCCCCCCATTTCCTCCTCCCCCATCAATACCATCTGACTGGGAGGAAGATGGCCGAGAGTTCCTCGAACGAGGCTGGCCATTCAGTCCAAGTGGTGTTCCCAACCGATGGCTTATTTGGGATGCTGTATCATCCGATTCCCATCGCTCCAACTCCTCTCGCACAAGTCGCTCCATTTGTTCCCTGTGGATTTCATTGTCACGGCCCAGTCTTTCATCCTAAACAGATTAAAAGACACAAGCTGGAAGCGCAGCTTCCCAACTCCAGTCTAAGCAAAACCCTATGCAAACATGGGACGTTGTTATGCCACTCAAGTATTTCCAAAGGCTCGTGAAGAAACACAGCTACTGCAGTAAATTAATTTCTTTCCAGTGATGCAACACGCAGGTTGTCACCTTCACTTATCAAAGCACAACTTGTACTACAGTTTCTAGTATTTAAGTCCATGTCCAGAAATACAAAATACAGTGAGGAGAACACATCCACAAGGAAGCCCCATCTCAAGAATCAAGCAGAATTAATGGCTATAGTAACAGTAACAGCCACAAACACCTTATCTGTGACAGGGCAGCTGCAAGTCTGACCTACGTAACCCACCAAGACAGTCCACCTCGCCAACCCTGAACAGCCCTGTTCTGGCTGTTCTTGCTCCACCAGGAAGCTGACAGAAATAACACGTTTGTCTCACTGGCCACCTCCATAGGGTCCTCAAGAAAGAGAGGGTGGGAGGGGAGGCAACAGAAGCTAAATAACCCTGGTGACAGAAGTCACCACCCACCACACACAATCCCAGAAACTACACGGGATTGCTGGGCTGGATCCCCCACACTCTCACAGGCTAGTCTGTAAAAACCTTTGCATTAATCCTAACAGATACCAAGGGATAAATGAGATGTTTCAGCTGCTTCAAGTACCAAACACCACTGCTGTCCAGTTCAGGGGTTTAAATGGTGCTGTTGCCTCAGCGTGATACAGGTCTGCTAAAAGATGGGTTGTTATGTTTGAAACATGCATCACATCCCTAACATTTCATGTTTTCCTAACACAAAACTGAAATTCCTTGGCTGCTGCCAAAGCACCCACCTCATCTTTACCACCACTTCCTCAACCTTCCCAAGCCAAGCAGTAGGAAGAAGTGCCAACAGTAAGCAAGCCATGCAGGTTGTCACCAGACAGGAGAGGGTGGGTTTCTTACCTCTGTCACTCCATCTAACAGTCTTCCCAACACATCTCTCCTTTTCAGCTTGGCTCTCTCCATCGCTTCAAGCTTCACAATAACCGCGTCAATCTTAGAGACAATACTGCCGATAGAGTGCTCCATGCGATCAACCCGCCTCATGAGTCTGAGGGTAAAAAGTGTGAGCTTCAGTGACTCTGATATTTCTGAGTCAGTATCATTCTAGCAGGTCAACACACAGAGCAGATATGGATGAGAAAGCATTTTATTTTAAGCATGCATCTAACTTTCCGCAGATAAGTCCTACTCTCCAGGAAGGGACAAGGTACACAAGACCAAGAAGATAACACGGGGTAAAGCAGATGGGAAGAAAGCACACATTCCACTCTCTTTTCCCTGCTTTCAGGGCAACCTCATCAAAATTTATTGGTCCTAGTTACTCAAATTCTTCATTCAGCTAGTGTTGCTGTAATTAATTAATATGGAGATATATTATTTTACACAAAATACACACTCGCAAGTACCTTAATCTTATTAAAAAACAACAGAAGAAGTTCCTGAACCTAAAACAATCTCAAGGTTTCACCACTTAAAAAAAAAAAAAAAACCCACAGAAAAGTCTCCTGGTATTATTGTAGCATGACTATTTTCTCTGTCTTTTCAACTGACAGGTTTTAAGGACAGGGGGGTTTTTTGTTGTGTTTTTTGTTTCTTTGTTTTGATTTTTTTTTTTTGTCTTCTGATTCCCATGATCCTCTCTAAAGTATTTCCAGTTCAGATATTACTTGAAAGCTACTAAAAGGAGTGACTTAAGCACTTTAAAAACATAACACTTACTTTTCATAGAATCATAGAATTGTCTAGGTTGGAAGGGACCTTTAAGATCATCTAGTCCAACCATCAACCTCACTCTGATAAAAAAACATCACTAAACCATGACACTAAGCGCTATGTCTACCTGTCTTTTCAATACCTGCAGGGATGGTGCCTCAACCACTTCCCTAGGCAACGCTTAATAACCCTTTCAGTGTAAAAATTTTTCTTAATCTCAAACCTGAACCTCCCCTGGTGCAACTTGAGGCCATTTCCTCTTGCCCCATCGCCTGTGACTTGGGAGAAGAGACCGACCCCCTCTGGCTACACCCTCCTTTCAGGGAGTTGGAGAGAGCGAGAAGGTCTCCCTTCAGCCTCCTTCTCTCCAGGCTGAACACCCTGAGCTCCCTCAGCCTCTCCTCATAAGACTTACTTTCCACACCCCTCACCAGCTTTGTTGTCCTTCTCTGTATCTGCTCCAGCACCTCAATGTTTTTTTGTGGGAAAGGGCCCAAAACTGGACACAGCACTCAAGGTGGGGCCTCACCAGTGCCCAGTACAGGGGGACGATCACCTCCCAAGTCCTACTCACCACACTGTTCCTGGTACAGGTCAGGATGGCCAGCTGGGCACACTGCTGGCTCATATTCAGCCAACAGTACAATATTTATGAATATTTTGATTATGATAATAATAATAATTTGAGTTATAGGAGAGACTACTATATAACTGAAATCAGAAAACCCATGGGGAGAAAAAAAAGAAAGAAAAAAAAAAAAAGATGACATACCATGCAGATTCATCCCCTTCAGAAAGATAAACTTACACTTGGAACTCTTCATAGGAAACCCCACTAGAGCTGCTGCCCCTCCTCCTGGAGCTGTGTCCACTGTCTTCATCCTCATCCTCCTCAGAGTCGTCCAAGCTCCGGGGAAAGCTGCGACTGCTCAGAGGACGTGGCAGAGAACTCCTATCCAGGTCCAGATCCTCCTTTGTGAAAACACAAGCCACAGACAGAGATGATGTAAAGACTTTCACCTGTACAAGGGGGATGGGGGTGTCAAGGTCTAAGATCTTCTGCCCTCCATCAGCTCCATTGCCTTTTTACATTTCTGCTCAGATAGCCAGGGATAAGAGCAAAAGTGAAGGGAAACATGAGGACTCTTATGGGGCAGCAAACCAGCACATGGAGAAGGCTGGGAGATGGTGCTGGTGGCATACCACTCCTGACGCTAAGCTCACCCTCTCTTTCTCCAGGTCATCTCTCATCTGCTGATGTTCATGCTCTGTCAATTCCTGGTCCCCATCCTGGTCATATTTGGTAAATATTGCTTCAATCTCTGCATCTGTGTGCCCCTTCCTGAAAAGGTAGTAAAAACAGTTCCCTTACTTTCCATTTTTCATATGCTGAACAAGGATTAGAAAAACACTTCACTTTGAAGAAACTTACATCCCCAAGACTGATCCCAGTGCTGCCTATGAATTCACAACACTGATAACTAATGAAATATAAGGGCTGAGCTTTCTGCTAATAGCACAAATCTCCCCTAGGCTGCACCCTGCTCCTTTACATTCCCTTTATACATCCTTTTTTGTTCCTTTTCCTTGGACTCCTGCCTGTTCAGAAACTCCTGCAGTGGCTCAGATAGAAACATCACTATTTCCTCAAAGGCCTTAGACCTCTGCTTCTTCAGACCCTTCCTCCCCCACAACACACCATCTCAAGGAAGTTGCACCCCAGAGTGCCAGATCCTTGCTCCAGTGTGGGATGCCACCCCACTGCAGCAACACTAGCCATAGTGCAGCACCAGGCACCAGAGCTCAGCAGACCTCCTTAGTTAAGCCTTCTCTTCCATCTCAAACTGACTATTCTTCTCCCTCTCTTCTGCCTTTTTCCACAGTCCCATGCTACAGTTTGTGTACCTGTACACATCTGTTTGTTTCCATAAACCTTCCATCAGATACAGGAAAAGCACAGGCTTTGTTGCCCACTAAGAGAAAAGTACTCTGCTGTGTTTTCTTTATTCACATTAGTGAATTGCCACATCACAGAAGTGAAAGAAATTTGCATCACTTGTCTCTGGGGTTACTATTCAAGATGAGAAGTAACAGCTTCCTTACCCTTTTAGATCTTGACGGAGTTCATCAAAATTTAGTTTTCCCCCACCCTGTCTCAGACTTTCTGAAATGTCATCAACAGTAGTTTTCTTCAATTTAAGTTTGATCATGGCTTTGTTGTAGCCCTAAAGTAAAAAGTGAAATTTTGTGTTTTACTTGTCATGAAATGTTAACACCTGATTTCCATTAGCTTTCTTGATTACAAAAATCAGCCAGTGTACACTATCATTCAGTGTGTTCCAAAAGCCCTGCAAGAACCTCTTTTCCTCCAGTTTATCCACCTTTTATTTCACCATTTTAATGGGCAACACGCAAACACCTTTGCAGTTAGAGGTAAGGCTTTCATCGTTCAACTTGTACTGCAGGAATGGAGTATTTTTGTCCAAGTAAGACACCTTTGGCAGTTACTGACATTGAAGTGACAGTTTTAAATAAAGCTGACAAAACAGGTACAACTTTCTGACTCCCAACACGTTATCCAAGACTTGCCTCATCTTCTTGCCTGAAATGAGGTAATTCTGAATTCTGTGACTGAACCAAATAGCAGTTTTGCTCCATCAGTTCAATATTTCTGTATGGACCTAGGCAGACAAATCCTATGTCACACTCAGTAGGCTGATGATTCAACGCAAAGCCTCAGATGACTAAAATACATTGCGGCAGAAAGTTTTCATTAATTTAATTTACACTCAAGCTCAGATTAATTTATTTTAATTGAGATGTGTATTTTCATCAGCTGCTACCAGCTTTACTTTGTACAGTTTATATAGCATTTTATGTTCAGATGTGAGGAATGAGATGTCAAACAAACAAAATGTTCGTTTTACCTTTCTGATAAGGTCAGACAGTTCCATTTCTGCCTTCTGTTGTGCCATATCCGATTTGACCTCGGAGTACGTATCATTGATAATGGCCAAAAACATGTTCTGTTCATGAGAGAAATGAAAAAGCCCACTTGAAATTTTCAGGAAGTCTGAGCCCTACTACTTCTATGACCTTCATGTGCAGACCTATATATGAATTTTTTAAAAAGGGCCAAGAGAAAATGGTGGGCTGTTTAAAAAGCACTAACATTCAGAGCTTGAGATATGACACCAAACTAGGAGGGAGTGTTGATCTGCTTGAGGGTCGGATCTCTCTACAGAGGGATCTGGACAGACTGGATCAATGGGCCAAGGCCAATGGCATGAGGTTCAATAAGGCCAAGTGCCAGGTCCTGCATTTTGGTCACAACAACCCCAGGCAACGCTACAGGCTTGGGGAAGAGTGGCTGGAAAGCTTCCCAGCAGAAAAAGACCCTAGGAATGTTGGTGGACAGCCGGCTGAACATGAGCCAGTAGTGTGCCCAGGTGCCCAAGAAGGCCAACAGCATCCTGGCTTGTATCAGGACCAGCGTGACCAGCAGGAGTAGGGCAGTGATGGTGCCTCTGGACTGGGCACTGGTGAGGCCTCACCTCCAGGGCTGGGTTCAGTTCTGGGCCCCTTACTACAGGAAGGACATTGAGCTGCTGGAGCGTGTCCAGAGGAGAGCCACCAAGCTAGTGAGGGGGTCTGGAGAACAAGTCCTACGAGGAGAGGCTGAANTTCCTGAGAGGGTGGTCAGGCACTGGAACGGCCTGCCCAGGGAGGTGGTGGAGTCACCATCCCTGGAGGTATTTAAGGAACGTGTAGATGTGGCTCTTCAGGGCATGCTCTAGTGCCCGAGATTATTGGTTTGTGGGTGGGTGTGATGTGGTGGGGTGTTTTGTGGTTGGTTTTTTTTTGTCTGTTTGGTGGGGTTTTTTTGTGGTTTTTTTTGTTTGTTTGTTTAAGGTTGGACTTGATGATCTCAGAGGTCCCTTCCAACCATGGTGATACTGTGATACAAAATATGATGCCGAGCAGTATAACAATTTTTAATCAAGACTACCGGCTACTAACATGACTGGAGAATTATTTTCCAGAGAGGGTTCACGCCTACACACAGCAGTGGCAATAAACCATGTCTGTTTAACGTTTTATGTTTAAGTTTGGCCTTCTACATGCAAGGTGAAACTTGCACAGATAACAACTGTGAATTAATTTAGGCAACACAGGTTGGCAACAAAATGCCCAAGGAATCAAGTCAACTATTCATCCTTTAATAACCAGCATAAACACAAGTTTTTATAGAGTTACACCTCTGCTTGCATTTCAGACTAATGATAAAACCAAACAAAGCTTAAAATCAGACACTTGGTATGTAGGCCACCAACTCTGAAAAGAGTTCAGTCGCTTGTTCAGACAAAAGAGAAAAAATTGGTCTCACTAACCCTGTACCAAGCATATAATTTACTTGAGCCATGCTGTCATTACCGAAAGGGTCCTGCTGAACGTGGAGTAAACATGACTGAATTGCAACCTGGACATTCAAGTTCAAAATTACTCAATTTACTGGTGTGTTCAATGTGCCCCTCTCATGCAGAAAGGCATTTCCTCATGGACTTGTAAAAAGTGTTTTAGGAGAACAATCTTTCAATATATGCATTCTTGCCCAACACCAGAGAAGTAAGAGGTAACTTGACTACTCTCTATTTTGCTTTCAGATGCCCAACATTAAGAGTTGGTGCTTTCTGCCCATCTTTCCTAACTTAGTTTCCAGGTCTCAGACTGATCTCAAGGAGCTTATAGCAACATTTCATTCCAGCCAAATGACAGGATGCACAGATATTAATAAGGACACAAATTATAGTGAGTATTTTGAATAACCTGCTGTGCCTTACATCCCAGTGCTTCTCCACTAACCCTTAGGAAAAAAAATTATTTCTTTCCCTTGATGAACCCTAGCCTCTGGATATTGTGAGGTGCTTCTTTGACCAGAGTGACCAATATATTATTTTCTGATTGACCACCAGTCCATCTCACTGAACACTTCAGATTCTCTGCTTCCTTACTAGTGAATAGCCAAGATGAAGGCTTCTCCCACAAATAATACCTGCATGCCATTTCTCCTCATCTCAAAGAATAATAACAAGCCTCATCAAGTACAAGGGTCATTAAACAACTAAAAGTTATGATGATACAGGACTGCTGTACTAAGGTTAGTAAAATCCTGCTTTAATGCTTGCCACCTTTATCAAATCACCAAAAGACACACAGTTTGGGGAGTAACCTGATGATTTCTTGCTCACATTAACAGCTTCCATCTGGTGACATCATCAGAAACAAAATTACTATATATATTAATGTTGGTACCAAACTAACTGAAAACTAATTCCAGGTAGAAGATACTGGGGCTTTTCACTTTTACTGACAAAAAAAACCCCAACATTATTTATTTGGTCTCCTACATTTCTAAAGGAGAAGTCTCCTCCCTCCACTTTGATATAAATGCAGTGCTCGAATCAACAGAGAGTATACAAAAGATAAGTACCTCCTCACAATATACTCATTTGTCAGACAATCATGTCTACATACTGCCTCTCAGATAAGTTGAACTTCTTATAATACTGTTTGTTCAAAAGCATACAGGTAATGCACACTGGGAAGGTGAGAAAGACAGGGCCCAACTCTGCCCTGAAGACGGAAGATGATAGAAAAGAGGCCTTTGCAGGCAAACCTGCCTATCTGAAAGCTGCTGCACTGCTGATGGATTAGGCTCTTCTAGCAGACAAGCTGAATGCTGCATGCATCAACCAGACTGTTGTAAATACAGCCAGCCACGCACTAGAGCACTTCATAAACCAGGAGCGTGTATGGAAGAATACAGCTATTTTTCACCAGAAGATATGGGCTTGCTGTGTATGCCAACCAGGCACTATTCAGATTTTAGAAATAAAAAACTCTTTCAAATAATAATAAAAAATAAAGTAAAAAAGCCACAATGTGAAGCACTATATGGGAATGACAACAGGCATACAATGCAAATCTATTTTAAATGAAGAAAAAATGAGACAGTGTAGTGACTGGCCATATAAAAGTCAGGCCCCTACATGGACTACACACTCACAATTAAAAAAAATTAAAAAGCCCCAAATAGCAGTAGAAATCAAAGAACAAGAGATACAAAAACAGCCACCTACCCACCCCACATAAAGAAAGGCATACATACCAAAAGAATGAAGAACATAAAGAACACAAATGTAGAGAAATAAACTGGTCCCAAAATTCGATTAGCTTCTTCAACCTCTGTGAAGTTGAAGTCTCCCAAAAGGATGCGGAACTGAGTAAATCTTAAAAAACAAAACACATCCAGAAGTTGAAACAAAACACTTTTTGGAGCTGTGCAAGAATTCTCAATCTATTTTACCTTAACAGTCTGACTGATAAGCAGCAGAGAAGTCTGCACTACTGTAATACTTCATCAGGCACTGCAATATGAATTCCTCAAGCCCATCTCTAAGCATAACCAAACTTGCAGATGCCACACACAGAGAACAAAACTAGGGTGGTTATTCTGGCTTTCGGTCAGAACTGATAACGGGGGCAAGAAAAAGCAGAGCAAACCAATGACTAACATTGTGGAGCTTTAAGACCTACTCCTATCTCTCTCCTATCCCTTCTGCCTCTCACGTACGTACTACCCAAGCCCTGTCCCTCTAAGCCTGCTTGCCACCATACAGCACCATCAGCATATTTCAAGTTCCTCCGCTTCTCTACAAGGAACTTTTTGCAACACTGCTCCAGTGTTAGGGGCCAGGGGGAACTCGATAAATGAACAACTTGGTAATTACCTCAGTTAGAACCAGGTTATGTTGTACCAAATCAATACAGGAAAAACTGATTAACATCCCTATATTAAGTCCTCTCTCTCTCCTGGATTCCAGCAGATACTTACAAATTTACTAGTTGGCTGTCTACGATTGACTCCATTTGCGAGTCAACCAACTACACGTACTACCAGGAACACAGTGTTATTAAGCACACAACATTTCAGTAAGCATTACAAACAAGTAAGCATGTAATCAGTTAACTACTGAAGACAGAGTTACTGCTTTGTCCAGGTATGTGATGAACTGTTATAAACCCCATGTCACTTCCACCAACCAAAACTCGCCACTTTTAGCTCACTGACAAAAATATACTATATTTAGAATCTCACAGCAAAGACAGATTTTGAACTAAAAATGTTATCAAAAATGCATATGCTACAGAGCTACATCAACAGTGATATGTCTGCAGCTTATCTGTTTAGATGGATATCGTGGGATTTGTTTGGTCTCTGATGGGGCAACCGAATCCATTCACCAGTGTACTGAGAAATTCCCTGCATTTTTTATTCTTGTACTTACATGCAGTCCTGGAAAGTGCTGAAGTCATCAATTTGAGTGCCAAAGACAAGATAGGCCAACTGAGCATACGCTAAGAAAATAATAAAAAACATAATAGCAAAGCCAATGACATCTTTGACGCAGCGAGACATGGTAGTGGATAACTGACTCATTGTTCTGTTGAAGTTAACAAATTTGAAAAGCTGTTGAAAGAAAAAAAAACACAACCCAACAACTGTAAAGACAAGGAAGACAACAATTTCTTAACACAATCACTCTCTAGCCTTTTGCACGTGAAATGCCTTACTGAATTTGACTGCAGACAAAGTCAGTTAATTTACATTTGGAAATACATCACTTCCTAAAAACACTGATGCCTGAAATGTGAAAAAAAATACTGTGAAAACACCAACTTCTTGTTTGGGTGTGGGGTTATTTGTTTGTTTTTTCACTCCTCTATTTGACACCCTGGCTTCAAAGCACTGTTACCAAAATGCTTCCAAAAGCCTATTTATCTTCAATGAAGATGTTAGCTATGAAGTAGTAAAATGTGAGAAAAGAAGGTTTCACAGCTGACTTGGCTCTGAGCAACTGGTTGGACTAGAGAGAGGTCCCCTCCATCCTGCATTATTCTATTACTTTGCAGTTTACCATTGTTTCTTATAAATGAGCAACTTTATTTCTTAAAACATGATGCAAAAATTAGATGCAACTATGTCTTATAAAACAGTAAGAAATTAGCTAACTTCCTTGATAAACCTATGCATCAGTTTGGAAACCCACTTATCATCGGTCTTAAATTTTTCCCCTGTTAGACAGTTTATTAACTAAACATTCCTCTGCAACTTTACACACACAGAGGACAGGAAAATTAGTATGGACATGAAAAGAACTATCACTAGAAAGGAGGCAGTAAAACAGAGAAATTAAGTTTACCGAAAGTCATATATCTCATTTTCAAATTAATTGGACTAGCTTTACTAACCCTTCTAAAGATTTACAAGTTTTGAATAGATAAAATGGGCACAGTTAAACCAGGCTAGGAAAAAACAGTACCCAGTAAGAATTACTGACTTAACTATTCAGGAATAATAAAAACATTTCTTTATGCGTCTGCTGTGACAAAACACTAGCACTGACTCCATCTTCTAGACTTAAACAAGGGCTGACTAAACCTGCGGCAAATTACAACCTTGCTTTGAATATGCAAGAAGTTACGCCTGTGCTCTGGCTTTCTTGTTGTTCCAGTCTGAGGTAAAACAGAACCAACTTTCTGTTCAGTAATTTTACATCTTAGCTAGGCCTCTTCTAAATCTCTGAAATTACCAGCATATTGTAGAGAAAACTGCTCGTCCTCAGAGTGATAAGACCAATGTTTACAGTTCATGCCAAGGAATGGTGTGCAGACAGGCTCTTGCTTATACTTATTGCTATAACAGCCAAGGTCAGCTAATTTCATTATTTGCCCTGTTGGAGGGTCAGAAATGGAAAAGCGTAGAGGGATCACACCTGTTGGGAGGAGCGCAGAGGACAGGTGACCCAAACCTGACCAACAGGGTATTTCATCCCATCTGCCCCATGCTCAGTATAAAAGCTGAGGGATCAAACGGTCAATGCTCTTTTTCTTCAATGGCCAACGTCCAAAAGGGGCTCTGTTCATCTGCCTTTGATCCCAATCCATGTGTCCCTGACTCCAGAGCTGGAATCCAGTTCCCACCAGTTTCCAAGTCCAGTCTGGGACTTCCCCAGTGCCTGCTGGTGACATCATCCTGGGAGCTTGATAGGGTTTTGTATATATTGTATCTATTTTATCTATTTCATTATTTCTTTTTTATTTATTTTAATATTCATACTTCATTAAAGTAGTTTAGTTCATTCTAAACTTATAAATCTCCTTATCTCTTCCTCTCCTCTCTTTTGGGGGCGTGGGGGGGGGAGAGGGGACAGCTGTCATTCAGATTGGCCAATTCAGCCCAAACCACGACACTTGTATGACCAATTTTACAAGAAACACGACTAAATCTCAATTAATATATCACGTGAAACTCCAAATACAGCTTACATTCTAGTATTAGAACAATGATGTCTTGGAGTTACCTTAATCCAGACAAAAAACACAGTGACTGCAGCAATGTTGTTGAATTGCATTTGCCAATACGCCAAAGGTTCAAAATTGGGGAACAAGTTCTGATCTTCCAGTAGCTTCTTCAGGAGCATATCAACAGTTGATGTCCTATAGATGCTAATTCCTATAGCTACCACAGAGAGCTGAGAAAGATACAAAAGAAAGATACAAAATTACTTGTTTTAGTCACATATGTCAGATAAGGTTAAGATGTTCCTGCTGGTGAAGGTCCCACTGACTGGAAAAGGAGAAATATAACCCCCATTTTAAAAAAGGAAAAATGGAAGAGCCAGGGAACTACAGGATAGTCAGCCTCACCTTTGTGCCCGGCAAGATCACAGAGCAGATCACCCTGGAAATTCCACTAAGGCACATGGGAAATAAGGAGGTGACTGATTGGTGACAGCCAACATGGCTTCACCATGGGCAAACCAAGGGCCACAAACTCGGTGGCCTTCTACAATGGGGTTATAGCACTGATGGGTAAGGGAAGAGCAACTGACATCTTCCACCTGGACTTGTGCAAGCATTTGATGTTGTCCCACATGACATCCTGATCTCCAAATTGGAAAGACACGGATTTGATGGATGGACCAGTCAGTGGGTAAGGAACTGGCTGGATGATTGCACTCAAAGGCTCGATATTCAAGAGGTAACCAGTGACGGGTGGTGTTCCTGGGGTTGGTACTGGGACCAGTGCTGATCAACTTCTTTGTTGGAGACATGGATGTTGGTATTGAGTGCACCATCAGCAAGTTTGCTGACGACACCAAGCTGTGTGGTGCGTCCGAGAGCTGGAGGGAAGTGATGCCATCCAGAGGGACCTGGACAGGCTTGAGAGGTGGGCCTGTGTGAACCTCATGAAGTCCAACCAAGCCAAGTGCAGGGTCCTGCACCTGGGTCACAGCAATCCCAGGCACAAATACAGGCTGGGCGGAGAATGGCTGGAGAGCAGCCCTGAGGAGAAGGACTTGGGGGTGTTGGTGGATGAGAAGCTCAACATGAGCCAGCAATGTGTGTTGGCAGCCCAGAAAGCCACCCGCATCCTGGGCTGCATCAAGAGAAGTGTAACCAGCAGGTCATGGGAGGTGATTCTGCCCCTTTACTCTGTGCTCATGAGACCCCACCTGGAATACTGTGTCCAGCTCTGGAGTCTCCAACATAAGAAGGACATGGACCTGTTGGAACGTGTCCAGAGGAGCATCACAGTGATCAGAGGGCTTGAGCACCTCTCACAGGCTGAGAGAGTTGGGGTAGTTCAGCCTGGAAAAGAGAAGGCTCCAGGGATACCTTAGTGCAGCCTTCCAATACCTAGAGGGGGCCAACAGGAGAGATGGAGAGGGATTCTTTATCAGGGAGTGTAGCAACAGGATGAGAGGTAATAGTTAACGGTTTTAAGCTGAAAGAGAGGAGATTTAGATTAGATACCGGAAAGAAATTCTTTACTGTGAGGGTGGTGAGACACTGGAACAGGCTGCACAGAAAAATTGTGGATGCCCCATCCCTGGAAGGCCTTGAGGCCAGGCTGGATGGGGCTTTTAGCAACCTGGTCTAGTGGGAGGACTAGCCTATGGCAGGGGGGCTGGAACTCAATGATCTTTAAGGTCCCTTCTAACTCTAACCATTCTATGATTCCAAGATATGAGGAACTTTATGTTATTTATAGCACTGCCATAATCTGAGCCTTAAGTAAAAACAAATATATTGTTTTCAAGATGTCCTGACTACAAAGCTAAGTTTCAAACAGGAAAGTATCAGCTAGGGACTGCACAGAACCTAGGAAGAAAAAAAAAATAAATAAATCACTGATATCACTGATACAAGGTTCTCATGATCCTTCAGTGTCAACCCTGCTCGTGACTGAACACACTGGTGCTTACGCCCAGGCAGTTGTCAGGGCTGGAGGGTGCCAGGTTTCACCACCTTTTTACCTTAGAGTAATTTAACAGCCCAATGGCTGCGGTTTGAGATAAGATCCAAACTAGAATTTTTGGACATATGAGGAAATGGATTTCACAACAAAATCATTATAGACTACAGACAAAAAGCCTGGGAATAAGAAGATTGAGAAATCTTTTCCTTGCCACAGTTGAAGAACAAGATGACAGTGAAGTCTCGTGGGCTCAGAAAAATTAAGGTGTCACAGAGAAGGAAATAAAAGGAAAAAAGAAAAGAGATCTCAAAAAGACAAAGGTGAAAAAGAGTAAAGATCAGAAAAGACAGCAGTGGCCAAAAAGGTACTAGATTTTCTCTAGCACACAGACAAACTATTATTGCCCAGAACAGGGGTCCTGGTGGATAGCAGACTCTCCATGAGCCAGCAATGTGCCCTTGTGGCCAAGAGGGCCAATGGGATCCTGGGCTGTGAAGGGAAGAGCGTGGCCAGTAGGTGGAGGGAGGTCATTCTCCCCCTCTGCTCTGCACTGGTGAGGCCACAGCTGGAATACTGTGTCCAGTTCTGGGCTCCCCAGTTCAAGAGAGACAGGGAACTACTGGAGAGAGTCCAGCATAGGGCAACAAAGATGATTAAGGGATTGGAGCATCTCCCTGATGGGGAGAGGCTGGGAGAGCTGGGACTCTTTAGCCTGGGAAAGAGAAGGCTGAGGGGAGACCTTATTACCGCTTCTAAGTATCTAAAGGGCGGTTTGAGGGAAGATGGAGCCAGACTCTTCTCAGTGGTTCCCAGTGACAGGACAGGGGGCAACGGGCACAAGCTGGAACATGGGAAGTTCCACTCAAATCTGAGGACGAACTTCTTTGGGGTGAGGGTGGCAGAGCCCTGGAACAGGCTGCCCAGGGAGGGTGTGGAGTCCCCTTCTCTGGAGATCTTCAAGCCCCCCTGGATGCAGCCCTGAGTGATGTGCTCTGGGCAACCCTGCTTTGGCAGGGGAGTTGGACTGGATGATCTCTAGAAGGTCCCTTCCAACTACAACAATTCTGTGATTCCATGATTCCATGAAGAAGCAACAGCAGAGAAGCTGTAGTTTTACCATACAGCTAAGGTTCTTGCTTTGACGTCTGCAAATGTACTTTTTATTAGTGTAAGTGAACACCACGTATACATAAAGTACATAATCCTAAATTTAAACAATGTCCCTCAGACAAGGTATAAACATGGAATTTTGGTCTTTTGCGTGAACTGAATTTTACACTCATGCTTGAATATGCTTCACTGACTGTAACAACAAAGCATCTTATTCCCACCCCCATTGTTAAGTGTAACAAACAGCACACAGTGCCTGTAAACATCCTCCTAAATGGTTCATTTACAAAGCACTGTGATGCAAGTATGGTTTCTCTAGACTGCAGATACTAACTTCAAGACTTAAACCTTTGATCCATCCAAGCCTGAAGACATAAAATGAGTGCAGGACTGGAACTGCTTCAGCACCACTGGCTTTGAGTACTTTTGGTAAACTCAGCTTGTTACAAATCCAGAGGGAATTACATTATGTAGCTTTAAATTCAAAGCTTAAGTTTTCTGCTACACCGAAGTTACTGACGTGCAACACTGTCCACTTAATCAAGAAAGCAGCCCTAAGAGCTGCTAGTACTCTACGGTTTTGAGACACTTCTTCAAACTTGGCATTAGCTGGTGAGCATTTTAATACCACATTAAGTCTGTATCAAATATGCAGAACAGAAATGAGGGTGAGTTTGTTACCCCTCATAATGGCTGTGCCTTTACAGACAAAAACTGTGAAAAAAACATACTGGACAAATACTCTAGGTTTTCACCAGCACATGAAGGTTGAAACCACCAAAGACAGATCAAGCAAGTTTGCAACAGACACCACCAACATTACAACATAGACTAAAGTTGTCTTATTCAGACTGAATTGACCAATAGTACGTATGTACCCCTCCTAATGATGGCCCTATACCTTAAACCCACAACAGAAATACTGAGTCATTAATGTCTCCCACAAAGTGCATTTCAGAAGCCTTATTATAAAGATTACTTACCACAATGATAAGGATATCAAGGCAATTCCAGAGACTTCTGAAGTAATGCAGTCTATGAATGTGAATTTCTAAGATCTCTTCCACCATATAATAAAGAACAAAAAGACAAAATGCCACTTCACAGGCTGCCAGGAAAAAATCAAAAGTGGAGATGTAATGAATCAGCCTCACTGGCTGAAACTGCCAAGATGTTACAAGGCCTCCAGTCGCTGGAAACTCCACTAACAACCTTCATTTGAAAAAAGGCAGAGAAAACAAATATCATTTACACAGCATTGATGAAAAGCACTACTAAAAGATATATTGTTTTATTTACATAATTATTTAAATAATGGAAACAGGCAACAGCCCACACGATTGACAGAAAACACTACACAGAACAAGTGTAAACCTGATTGCTCTCAATTTTGACCAAAACCCAAAGCATTTCAGAACAGCGATAAAAAAGAGACACAGAAAGCCCTGTATTCATCTGCATCTGTTTCACACTATCTAAACTAAAGACTGATATTGTATATCCATGTGTTTACTTTAATAAGCCAACTCACTAGAGGAGTCACCTGTAACCTGCACCCAGGCTATCGTGAAAGTCCGAACTGCCTCCAGATGGTGAATTCAGCTGCCATGTGGAGTCCCACTTCTTTGACAGGGAGGCACACAACTTTAGCTCTCTGCCTCCTTTCTACAAAACATACACTTACCCATGTTCTCAAAACAAAGCAATCACAAGAAAACCCCAAGTCTACAACCTACACTGTGCTATTTGAACACTGTCATGGTTCTGTTCATACCTGACCACACAGAATAGGTTGATGTTTGCATTGTATACAGAGAAATCAATGAAAGCTGCTCTGGTCCCTCTGTCCAGCCACAGGTTCTTCTTAAGGCTAGCAATCTGCACAGCTGTCACTTCTCTTGTCCTTGAGAGGTCTTGGTAATAACCAGCCCCACTGTATGTGGCAATCAAGCCCCAGTGGCTGCTCCCATTCAAATCCTTCTCACTGGTGTACGTCCAACTAGTTCAGAAGTGAAACAGCACGTTAGTCCTTCCACCTTTCACTTAACAATTAACAAAACAGACACCAACAAAACCTGAGCAAAAAAACCCCAATCATTTACTTAAAGCTGCTTTCATTTAAGAGATACTTGTAGAAAGTATCTCTGCTGGAGTGGGTCCAGAGAAGGGCAACGAAGCTGGTAGGGGGTCTGGAGAGTAAGTCTTATGAGGAGAGGCTGAGGGAGCTCAGGGTGTTCAGCCTGGAGAAAAGGAGGGTGAGGAGAGACCTTCTCACTCTCTCCAACTCCCTGAAAGGAGGGTGTAGCCAGGGGGGGGTCGGTCTCTTCTCCCAAGTCACAGGCGATGGGGCAAGAGGAAATGGCCTCAAGTTGCACCAGGGGAGGTTCAGGTTTGAGATCAGGAAAAATTTTTACACTGAAAGGGTTATTAAGCGTTGGAATGGGCTGTCCAGGGAAGTGGTTGAGGCACCATCCCTGCAGGTATTGAAAAGACAGGTTGACATAGTGCTTAGTGACATGGTTTAGTGATGTTTTTTTATCAGAGTGAGGTTGATGGTTGGACTAGATGATCTTAAAGGTCCGTTCCAACCTAGACAATTCTATGATTCTAAAGTTTTGATGTACCCTGGAGAAAAAGCTTACAAAGTTCCTTTAACGAACACAACAAAATTAAGATAGAAAGATAGGTCATAAGTATGTTAATCGTGAAAAGAGAACACATTAATCCACTCACACAGAATTTCAATCCTCAGGGAGAGAAAACTGGTATTTACATAGTTACGTTCCATCTCCAACACCTTTTACAGTTCAACCAACACATTGTCCTCCAAAAGAGGCAGTGCTATTCCCATTTTTAGCCAGGGAAGACAACTCTGTGAAACACACTGCAGTAATACAATTTGGAATTACAGAACAGGTGCTTACAAGTTGCAGTGCTGCACTCAGGCCACAACGCGTCTCCCAAACATAACAGCTACCAATGGCACATTGACAGCACCTAAATTCAAGTGGATTAAGAGCACAGTTCTCTCCAAATTCGGTAAGCTTTCTCCATGAGCAGAACTGGCAGCAGGTCTGGATGTACCTGGCTTTACATACAAAACATACAGCAAATGCAGAGCTGCCTCTGCCAAGTGATTTACTGGGTAATTCAGTATAGCCCAGGTCAGGAAAAAAAGAAAACCAAAAACGTGTCTAGAGGAATACTACATACGCTGTTCCATTCCGAAGTCCAAAAGGAGCAGTATCTTCATTAGCTACAGAGTAGACATCATAGCAGTCTTTGATTTCATCCTTTAAATCCTCAGGTATTGAGCATGACCCATTCCTCACTTTTAGCTGCCGAATACGAGGCACCCCTAAGAGAAGGTTCTCGTAATAAATGAAGCTTTTGTTTTCTGCCATGGTTTTGTTGTTGTACCACATCTCCCAGTAAAGACCATCCAACAAAGGGCCTTCTGTGAACTGGGGAGGAAGACAGAATTTCAGTTTGCATGTTGCCAGCACTGGTTTTATAGATCTTCATTCCACAGACGTGTTAGAATTGCAGTTGATATTTTTTCTGACAGAAGACCTTCCGGTTACCTGTCCTCCAAAGACATTCCGCAACCTTGCCCTACCAGCATTACCCAGGTTCTAAACTTTCACATATTAAAGGCCTACTTTCTTTCATAGCTTTGACATTGTGCATAAATCTTCATGCACAAGCCCTACCACCTTAGAAAAAAGATCCTGCAGATTAAATTTACAGGCCATGACAGGACAAGCAAACCACAGCAACAGTGAGATCAAAAACTGGTCTTAGATTACCTTCCAGAAGTCATCCATTGTGGACAAAGTTTTGAAATCGGTTTTCTGCATTTTTGATACAGGTGCTTCCAGGAAGAGCTGTGACATAACCCTTGTGTAATAGTACATACTGGAACTCACTGTCCCGTAAGTCACTGCAAAAGATTTGGTAAAAAGTGAGAGGTAAAGGGGTTGGGGAAAGAGAATTAAAAATAAAAAGAAGAAAAAAAACAGAAGAAGAAAAAAAGAAAGACTACTTTGCTTGGTTTGTTTTGAACACATCAGGTCGTATTTGTATAGATTTTGCACTGAAAAGTTTAAGCTTCAGAACAAAACAAAATCCACACCAAGCAGCATTTGTCTGTCAACTGTGATCAAAACATAAAAAGCAGCAAAGAATAGACTGATCGATCAGTTTAAAGTAGTCAGTTCTTTGCCCCACACCTCATTCTATTATTAATGCTTCTACAAAAGCTAACTTCAAGAAAAACAATGGCATCATTCAGCCAGCTGAAGAGAGGCAGCTAGTGCCTTTTCAAGTGACTTGTGGTATCCAAGGCATCCATAGAGCGCTGGCACAGATGGCACAAAACCTCAGGAGAACTATGCCCTGCTTGAGCAGATAATGACGCTCAACTAGGATATCACAGGGCATCATATTAGTCACCTATGGTTAGACAATGAAACTCCACCCAAGATGTGCAGTGCTTGTAAAAGAATCTCCCCACAGATAATAAATGACTGTGTGTTATTTCTTTGCCTCACACTGGGCCAAGCATTCGTCTGAGGACCACAGAGCATAAATTATAAAGTGATGTACAAAGCCAAGATGGCTTGAGAGAACAGTTTCTGGCACTGATACTGTTACTGCCTATAAATACTTAAAACCATTTTACAGCTAAAACTCAGAGAAGCCTGAAAGCTCAAATATACACTCAACAATCTCCATCAGTTTTGACAATTATATAAAAATATTTTATCACAGGAAAGAAAACGTAGTCTTCTTTAGCAACCAGAGAACAAGAACTATTTCTAACAGGCTTCTGCTGTGGCACATGGAATGTATCACAGGACTGCGCAATACCTGGATTCTCTCTAAGTATGTGCTCTCAAAAATACAGGAGTACAAGAAACACCCATAGCATTTAGCCTGCCCTGGAAAGCTCTCTCCTAGGGCATGCCAAGCCACATACCAGTTTGTCCCATAGTTATTGCTTACACATAAAATTTAAAAGGATAGTACTTAAAAAAAATACTAATGCGTACCTGTAGGTATTTAACACACTATACTTTTCCTTTACTTTGTTACCAAAAATCTTTTCCTATAGCAAACCAAATTGTTAACAGTCTGCAGGCAAACTTTTCTTGCTGAAACCAATTTCACTTTATTTTAATTTCAAGTCCCTCACTGGTCACCTCTCCTGGTGGTACAGCATACAAGCCACAAGCAGTCTTACACCACTTTGTTCATAAACCTGCAGTAAGAATTCTTAAAGGACTCAGAAAGGAAAAAACATGACATTTAGTATATAAACATGCTTGCAGTACAACACCAAAACAGTTGTTTCAACAATATAAAGTTTGGGGTTGGTTTTTTTTTTTTAAGTAATTCTACTCCGGACAAGCAAGGCAGACTTGCTCTCACAGAGGCAGTCTACCAATGTAGTTTTGCATTTTCTTTTCCACTCCAAAATTCTCTCTCACAAAAAATAAAACCATCACCTTGTTCTGTTCAAACTAATCATAAACAACAACTTAAGCGCCACTGGTATTTCAGGCATTTAGAACACAGCTGCCCACACTAAAAATTGGAGGCTGGAAACATATCCGCTTTCCAAAGATGAACTTAATGCATATAGATTTTGTTGTTATTCTCACTAGTAATCAAATAAAACATCGATTTCACAACTCCATAGTAAGTTAGTTCTATTTTGCATTGTCTTGCTCATTTTAATGCAAATATACAAACATGCCATGATTTGACTATTAACTTAAGAAACCTCAGAAATCTTAAAATAGAATTGCATAAGGGTCTTAAGTTCCCAAGACCAGAAAAGAAGATCGCTCTCAGAACTGGTACATTATACCAGTCACAACTGTTCATGGTGCTGTGTGAGGCCTGTGCTAAACAGCCTGTATTATCTGTGCTCTATCACTAAGGTTCTTCGCCCTGAGAAAAGAACAGCAAATTCAGTTCAGGCTGCTTTCTTAAACTCCGTTTGGTCCAGAAATATTGCTATATGCGGCTGGAGATAACATCAAGCTCCTCTCTTCAGTACTAAGTCTGTATCTAGTAAAATCTGCTAACATCTTCAGTACTGATTCTACAGCATCTACCTTAAAGCAGTCACCTACTTAAAAGCCAAATAAAATAAAATAATAATTTAAAAAAAAGATAGTAGGTTGAATGTTACTCTGTTCTGTGTTTTATAGTGTTATGATACTTCATATGATATCATAGACAACAAAACAAACAATCCACTTAAATTGTAGAAGTCTCCAGCTGTGATTCATATACGCATGAGTATACATAGACTGCTGATGTATTTAAAACATCCAGCATCATGCAAACATAAATTATCAGATATTTCTAAGTAGCTAGCATTATGTCTGCCTTTCCAGCTACTATCAAGAACTTCTAGTCTTAGAATGACCTGTACATAAGCTTGGTGATAAACTTGAAACTCAGTGATTTAATTTAATTTTTTGTCCTAAATGACTAACTCCTACTCTTCACATTTAGCAGTTTTGTTCAGTGATTTCAAAATGCATAGCAGAAACATTACACGGCAATGTGGTACTACATTAAAAAAATGCTCCCTAAAAACAAAGAATAAATATACTATCATCCTGTTTAAATGTTCAACACTTATTAAGGCACAGAAAGTTGCAGTATTTTCAATTTCAAGCAACAATCCATGTGCAGAAACAAGATAAGATTCCAAATATTTGCCTACACACCTGACAATTCATTCTTCTCCCACATCACTGAAACAACCTTTATTCTGGAATCACAGACAACAAGCAGATAGTACAGAATGGGATGCATAAAGCTGCACAGTACTTACAGACACACAAGACCACAAGGAAAATCATGTACGTAACCAATTCCCGTAAAACACTTTTCAGATATCGCTCTCTGCTGGTGTTGCTTTCTTCCATGAGTCTCGTCCCCCATAGACCTTAAAAGGAAAATATATCTAATGATGTACACAAATGTCTGATACACAAACGACATAGTAAGTTAAGTAGTTTTGAATGCTTAACCTATGTAATTTCTGCTGCAGGTTCTTCTGCGGATTTTAATCTGAACTAAGTTCAAGCAAGAACAACTTCTTCCATAGGCTGAACAGAGCCCAAGGCAGTATTAACTATTCATGAGATACAAAAATCATTTAGTAATAGCTCAGCAGAACTCTTACCAGAATCTATGGAAGATCTGCCAGAAGTGCCATCACTTAAAACCACATGGTATGAAAACAGATACAAGTACACAAAGACATGCATAGAGAGCCATCCTTCAAGAAATGAAGTGCAGTGTTTTGGAGTTTTTTTAAAATATGAAAAGCATTATTAGACAAATGAAAATGCACATTCAGTATCAAACCTTTCAGATAGAAAGTTACTTAAGACTACTAAGAAAGGAGGATATGTCAGTCAAACATATTTTTAAAGAAAACAAATCCTAACTTTCCTCTCTCAAACAGGCAAGGCATACCCAACAGAGACGCAGCAGGAATCTTGGTGAGCGTTTGTACATGATTTCCTCCTCTGCACAACAGAGCTGTCATTGCAACACTAGCAGCAACCTACAGGAGCAACCACCATCTAGCTGTCAAACTGGGCAGCCGCGTTAGCTGAACTACTGCCGCTTGTTACTAGCTTCATATTATACTTGACATTCTCAAGAAGACAGCGTAAGAGAAGTTCTTGAACTTTGGTGATCCATTCCAAAAGGATAACAGAAAAGCAAAAGGATCTTTTAAATGGAGCCTCTGAAAGAAATAAACATTAGAAATAACTGATCTCGTCAATGCTTGTAAATATCTAAAGGGTGTCAAGAGGATGGGGCCAGACTCTTTTCTGTGGTGCCCAGTGACAGGACAAGGGGCAACAGGAACAAGCTGGAACATAGGAAATTCCATTTCAACATGTGGAAAAACTTCTTTATTTTGAGGGTGACAGAGCACTGGAACAGGCTGACCAGAGAAGTTGTCTCCAGTCTCCTTCTCTGGAGATACTCAAAACCCGCCTGGATGTGTTCCTGTCCAACCGGCTGTAGGTGAACATGCTTTGGCAGAGGGGTTGGACTAGATGATATCCAGAACTCCCTTCCAACCCCTACTATTTTGTGATTCTGTGATCTTGGAACAGAAAGCAGTTAATAACCACCATACTTATTTCTTGTACCTAATACAGAGCAGAAAAAAAGCTGGGAATAGCTGCTGATGTTCAGAGCAGAATTGCTACCTTCAAGGAACTTCCCTTTATTTAAGCCTAAATAAAGCAAGGTGGTTTGACCTTAGTTTATGGTGGGAGAGAAAGCATATCAAAATAAAAATTCACTCTTACAGAAGCGCACCAAACTTCCGCCCTTTTCAGGTATTTTAAATGGCCAAGCTTTTAAAACATGCTTTAAGTTCTGAGTAAATGGAAATGAAGTAAGCTCAAACTCCCTAGGAAGGAAAAAATAAATCTTTGATCCATCAAACATACCACAGTAATTTGAAGTCAAATGGAACAGCAAAAAGAGACAGCCAAAACACATTATAAAGCTAAGAACACCATAAGAGTTCAGTTGCTTTGTAAGGTAAGACGGAAAAAGGGTTCATTTGCCTGCTGCAGAACATCATTTGCTAACAGGGAACCTCTTCTCTTTACCTGTAAATACAAGGTATATTCAGGGGAAAAAAAAAAAAAAGAAATTGTTAGTTGTTTTTAGAAGCCTTTCAGCTACCACATTTTTAAGTTGTGACCTAACCACAAAGTCAACCAGGAAACTTCTCTATTCTCTTACAATAAAAAGTGCACAGCATGCACTAATAGTCTTAGCATTAATCTCTGTTCACGCTCCTTAATTAGTAACTTGGAACCTTCACTAGTGTCAGCTCCCAAAACAAGAGAGCTTTTTCAAAGTTGTTCTTTAAGTCTAAGTCTGACTTAATTTACAGTTTGAAAATTTACAGATAAAGACTGCAACTTTACTACACAGAATGCCAAATCCTCACCATTAGGTCATTCTTGAAGACAGAAACACAAAAACAAGAACATTCACAGTCACTAATAATAAAGAATCCAACAAATCCAGCTTCTAACACACCACTACGTTGCACTAGCAACCCTCATAATAAAGGCAGGAAAACATTAGGGAAGAGAGGCTGGAACAGCCAGTGAGCTAAGCTGTTGGGAGAGCAAGTCCTGGCTGTCAGCACATTACTCACCAATAAGAAATGTGGCGAGCAGAAAGCTTGCAAGCTTGAATTCTGTCATATTGGAATACTTAGGAATCAGTCAACAAGGAACAGAAAGTTTCATGTGGAAAAAAAAAAAAAAACAACTCCACATACCAAACCTAGCATTAGAGATCATACATTGATATTTGTGTTAAATGAACTCTGGATTTGCCCATCAGCTATCTTGAAGCTTCCATTAGTTGTTACGTTTTTAGAAGATATGTACATTATTCCCCTTTTTTGTCTTATTAGAACGTTTGTTTAGATGCATCAATAATAGCTGTGGTAAGCAGTACTGGATTTAAATTGACATCTACTGCAAGGACTAAAAACGTTTTGTTTCTAGCCTTGATTATGTAAGGAGTGAACTGAAAATTATTAAATTTTCTATTAATCAAGTTTTCAGACAGCATCTAGTACTCTTTCACTTGTCAAATAAATCTGCAAATAACAATTCTCTCATACTCACTCTGTAGCCCAAATGGCTTACCCAAAGAGTATATAAACTCAGAAGAGCTGTCAAAAAATTAAGATCAAAGTAAAAAAAAAAAGCATGAAATTTATCTTACAATAAAAAGGTCTAGCTTGTTAGGCAACATAGGAAATGAAAATCCTTCTGTTCACACATATATAAGATGTTATATACATATATACACATGTGCCCAGGTGGCCAAGAAGGCCAACAGCATCCTGGCTTGTATCAGGACCAGCATGACCAGCAGGAGCAGGGCAGTGATGGTGCCTCTGGACTGGGCACTGGTGAGGCCTCACCTCCAGGGCTGGGTTCAGTTCTGGGCCCCTCACCACAAGAAGGACATTGAGGGGCTGGAGTGTGTCCAGAGGAGAGGCACCAAGCTGGGGAGGGGTCTGGAGAACAGGTCATACGAGGAGAGACTGAGGGAACTCAGCATGTTTAGTTTGGAGAAGCGGAGGCTGAGGGGAGACCTCCTCGCCCTCTCCAGCTCCCTGACAGGAGGGTGTAGAGAGGTGGGGGTTGGCCTCTTCTCCCAAGGGAATAATGACAGGAGCAGAGGAAATGGTCTGAAGTTGGGGCAGGGGAGGTTTAGATTAGATCTTAGGAAGAATGACTTTCCTGAGAGGGTGGTCAGGCACTGGAACGGCCTGCCCAGGGAGGTGCTGGCATCACCATCCCTGGAGGTATTTCAGAAAGGTGTAGATGTGACACTTCAGGGCATGCTCTAATGCCCGAGATTGTAGGGGTTTTTTTTGTGTGTGTATGGTTGGACTCGGTGATCTCACAGATCCTTTCCAACCACGACGATTCTGTAATATACATAATGTATATATACTTACATATATACATATACCTACATAATCATAAAGCAAAGTTTATAAGGTACAGAATGCATATAAAGTAATTCAGATTTATGTAAAAGTCCTAAATTCTGCAAGTGCTCAAGCCAAGATACATAGCACCAACAGTTCCACCTATAGATAAATTCAGATGCCAGGCAAAGAACCAGGCTGGAGGAAGGAGAGGAAAGTGACCCTCAGGCAAGGATACTTTATCCCCAAACAACAAAACACAGTCTCAGAGACCTTAGTTCACATTCCTTAGTAAGGTACAATCAGAGCCCTCACTAGTTCAACTCAGTAAAAATATCTCAATGCATTCTTCATAAGCATTAACCACTAGTAAGTGACTGGAAATGATATTTGATACTTCCATTTAACAATAACTATGAAAATATTTCAAGAAATATCCCACATACACTCCTCAGTATTGATGCACACGAGCAACAAGGTGACAGCTCTGAGGGGCAGATTACCTTTCCAGCCTGGCTCCGAAAACGGACTTTGTTCTTACCCGTCAAAAACCTTTGATGACTTTCTGCTTAACAGGGTTGAATACTCATCCCCTCCTCTCCCCTCAGCATCTAGGATGTTTGCTGAAGAGATCTGCAATACTAGAGGGACTAAAGCTATTTCACAGAGACTCACATCAGAATCAGAGAAGAATCCAAAAAGAGAGCCTAAAATTCAGCTAATCTGAAGTAAGACTTTCTATTCCCTTAGTAACTTCTGTTACAGTCTCCCCTATAGTTGCAATTATCAAAATCCCATTACCTTAAATCCTATCTGCATTTTTATTTCACAACTGACAGCAAGAAAAGTGTAAGCTGTCACTCAATATCCCCTAGCTGACGAGTGGCAACTTGTCTAGCCATGATAACACTATCACTTTTGATATCCAAAGGATTAATCCCTCTTGTTGAATACTACCTAGAAAAACATAAATGCTGTTTCATTAAATAAATCTATGCAAACTTTCATCTTGTGATCTTGAAAGCGTGCCATTTTCCAGTCTTCAAAGATCCTCATGGTTATCCATGAAATGTCAAAAGAACTACTGAGTACTCCTTCCAATGCTAAAAACTCTGTAATGCTTCAAGTGCCTATATTAACTTTAGGCTTGAAATCAGCCCTTTCGCCATGCAGCCTGTAGCAATCACATTCTTCAGAGAAGGTTGTTACCCATGCAGCAGGCAAGTACAACACCCTGCAGTACCTCCACAGCACAAAAGTCACACCAAGCCATTTACTGTGCCTATGCATTAATGGTAACATTCTCATGAAAGAGCAAGAAAAGGATCTGTCTACTACAGTAACTTTAGCTACACTTGCCTATAAACACACAATGTAAGCAGGTCAGAAATCAACAGAAACTGTCCATAGTAACCACAGGGATAAATCCACTCTGAACATTCCTAGAACACGAAACCAGGTCTTTCCATTTTATAGCTAAAAATAAAATACCGCCATTGTACACTGACAGTCTTAAATGGCAATAGGCAGCTTGATCCACAGCTACTATTGAAAGTATTTCTTTTGTTTTCAGGCACTGCAAGAAAGTGTAACTTCGCACCATTCTCCACACTGCACACACTTGATTAATAAGCTCACACCCAGTAGTGTAAAGAGAACCACACCAGTCAAAAGGATGCATAATGTCACCATGTCAAAGGTGGTCCTGAACTTTCAGCCTGAAAGCAGAACTATTAAAAGTTCAAGCTATGGATGCACATCAACTCCCAAACTGATTATTCTCGCCCAAGATACATTGCTTTTAGGCAGCAGGACAGGCCAGGGATCCATCTATCAGAGCAGGACCAAAACATCTTCTCTGGCAACATCTGCCTGATGCTGAAGCCGCTGAAGGCTCAGCTGCATTAATTCTGCCAGCACAGCAAGCAGCTTCACCAAAAGCCAATTCCTCTTGGTTCTGCTGCTTACTCAGCTGAACAAGGTGAAAATGCATATATAGGCTTAAAACAAAAAAAACTACTAGAAAAAAAGCATAATAATAAGCAACCTTCCTCCATCCAAAACCAAGCCTAAGCTGTAGATGCAGATGAACAATCAACAAAGCATTTTACCAAGCCTTTGTCAGAATGGTATCTCATGGGGTGAGGGAGAGAAAAAAAAAGTCTGCCTGCTGGACCTTCTTTCCATCTGCGAATACTGTGATCTTACACAAATCACATGTTATTAAGCTCTGCCTTCAGGTTCAAAATGGATCAGAAACCAGCACCAAGATCGGTCCTGGGTGGATAATCATTTTGAGTTTTACTGCAGAAGCATATGACGGAGATAAAACAGTAGCAACTTATGCCAGGTCACAACAAAGTCACTCTGACACTCACCTCATGTCCAAAACCCACTATTTTTCACCACAGTTAAAAGCATATGCAGGAGGTTCCCTCTCGGCAACAACTAGTACAAAGGGACCATCTGAACAGTCTGTTAGACAAATATATAAATTTTATAAAAGGACTTTCTGCATGTGAAGCAGCTCCTTTCCTAGGGGTTTACGTATCTCAGCGACGGACTAAACTAAAAACACCACTGAAGACTCAAAACACAGTGCCAGTTCATGCACAACACATAATTATCATTGATACTTTTTCCTGGCCATTCTGGTCTCTTGTTATGAAGTGACTTAGTTCATTGAACACTCTCTCAATAAAATTTGCTGAAAAGAAAACATGCTCTATTCCATAATCTCTGCAAGTCTGACTTGCATCCAAGTACAACACTGCAATAATCAAGAGGGATTTATTTTGGTGCAAGACAGTTGAAGACAGAGAAATCATTATAGCAAATGAGTTTTTGAACGCACATGACAATCAAAGTGAAGACACACAGGACATACAATAGCCTAATTTACAAGTCCCTGCTTAAAATCAAGTTCATTTTGACATCTCTGCTGATGCTGTGCTAGCCAGTCTCAGTACAATCTATCACTTCAGAAAAGACACATTTTAGAAGAAACCTTATTTTCTAAACATGGTTTATTTGTCCTGCAGCTTTATAACTATAAAGACTTTGTCTGACACTTAAAACAAATCCTAGGTTTAAAATCCTCACAATTTGATGCTGACATTTTAAGCTTCTCTGAAAAGGAAGGGGGAGTTTCTCACGTGCTCTCCCACAACCTTGAATCCAATGAGTTCCTCATTCACCATTTTTTCTGCTCTGTCACATCAACTCTGTACAGGGCCAGCTCAGCACAGAGTTAACACAGCAGGTTTAGAACAACACTCCCAATGCTCCCATTTATACTCCAAACTATGCCCCTGGTCACCAGATGTGCATCAACAGGCGGCTCTGAACAATCGAGGGCAGCTCCAAGGCACTGTGCAACAGCACAGAAAAGCAAAAGCCAATAAAACACCCTCCCAACAATCTCAGTCTAAGCAACAAATGCCATGCTAACCACTTCTTTTACAGGACAGAGAATGCCAAAAAAGAGAGAAAGAGTTCTGCTTGAACTCTCCAAAGACCTGATCAGAATAGCCACATGTATCCAAAAACCATTCAGGAGAGTCTCCTACACTGAAAGCAGCCAGGACTAAGACCCGGGGGGCAGAGAGCTCTGTGCTCCAGAGGAAAGGGAGAGGTGTGCATATGTATGTGCATGCTGGGAGGCATAACCAAGACAGAGACTAGAACATGGATGTGCATTAAGCTGTGGGGACACAGACAGGAGCAAGCACGGATGGACAGAAGGGAGAAGGGAAAACAACACGGCAAGAGGAAAAAGAGGACAGGTAGCAAGGAGGTGGGTGGAAGAAAACGCAAAAGAACTACAAACAACTCATAAACGCTCCTCTCGGCGACAGACAGGAAAGGGCAGCCGAGCTGCTGGAGCCGAGCTGCTGGAGCCACGCTCCGGCAGAGGCGACAGGGCAATGGGGGGCAGAGGCTCTCACCTCGCAGCCGCCGCGCCAGGCGCTTGGCCCACGCCGCGCGGTGGGGTGCGGCGCTGTCGGGCGGCACTTGGTGGCGGCTCG
>VXAK01013957.1:0-23096 GCA_013399435.1 Arenaria interpres | reverse complement strand
CCCGCCATCAGCCCGCCGCCGCCGCCGCCCGGGGCGGGGCGCCGCCGCTTCCGCGCCTTCCCCGCCCTCCGGCGCCAGCCCGGAAAGCCCGGGGCACGGAGGGAGATGTAGTTGCTTCCCCATCCCCTCAGAGAGAGGCGCGGCCGCTGGGGCCGCACGCGCCTGCTGCNCCGAGCCGAGCTGAGCCGAGCTGAGCCGAGCTGAGCCGAGAGGCGCTGAGGTGGTAGCGGCGCAAGGGCCGGAGCTGGATATTTCAGGCCAAGTCGCCCCTCATTCTCGGTAAAAGCAGAAGGAGGCCCCGCGGAGGGGTTTTAGCCACTTAATAAATTGCGGGGGAAACAGCTATTTCACATTATTTTAAAAAGGAGAGGTGTTGAAGCTCCTCCTGCAGCCAGAAGGCTTCCCCCCCTGCCCCAACCTGGCAAACAGTAACGCAGTCCGCAAGTACAGGGTTTTGTGTTTTTATTTAAATCCAGTTACAGCAAAATACAGGCAGGCAGTAGAGAGAGCAGCATGCCAGAGAGGTAACGCTCATTCTGCGCGTCCAACAGCATTGGCCTCGCTGCCCCAGCCGCTGCCCCCATGGCCCGTGAGGCTGGTGAGGCGGGCAGGGCGCAGGGCTGGCACTGCAGGCGGCCGAGGGGAGGCCACCAGGTAAATAAGCAGCCCCAAGCCCAAAAAGTCACCATGCGCTCTACATTTACAGTTACCTGAAATGAAGCTACACCCCCCCTCCCCTTTGGTAGGAATTGGAAAAAGAAGGGAACCATTACATTTGTCTCCCTTTAAATGGTGACTTCGTTATTTTCGATGCTGTGGTGATCTTGAGCATCTTCGGCACTCTCCAACGTTTGATTGCTGTTATCCTTGGGGTTCTCGGCTGAAACATGGATCTGGCTCTCCCTGCTTTCCATGCTCTGGTGGCTATCCCCTCTGATGCTAGCCTTGCTATCATCTCCTTCCGCCTCTTGGCTATCAAATTTCTGCCGGCTGTCATTTTCCGTGCTCTGGTCACGCTGCTTGCTGTCCAGCTCGCTGGTGTCCCGCCCATGGCTCTTGTCAGCCCATTCCCCGCTGATGGCGTGCTTCCCCAGGGAGCGGCGGGCAGCAGCATCCTCCCGGGAGAGCCCTGCTTGCTGGCTGCCTGCATCCAGGGCGCTCTCACCATCCTCACTGGCATCATACACAATGAGCTGTGTTAGAAAGGAAAAGAAGAAAGAGCCGTTTTCACTCCTGAGGAACTTACGTGTCTACAGATGCTGCCGTACTGCACCCAAGCAAGCTGCGTGGGCTGTGGGGACGCTCCAAGCTCCAAGCCCACATGATACATCTCTGCCTGGAGACACTGTAATTTTCTATGGAGTTACATGAACTTTTCACATTACGAGAATCTCAAGTTTGATCCTGGCCTCAGATTTCATGTGTGCAAGTACATCATGATAGTGCAAATAGCAGCGGTGCATAGCTTGCAGCAGCAAGCCACCCTTCTGCCTCAGCATATCAACAGCCAACCATCGATACCCCCTGATCTGGGTTTCTCTTTTCAGAGAAACGAAATACATTCTTTCACTTATGCCTACTTTCACCCCACCAATCCTTTCTGAAACTGACTCCCATAAAATAACATCTCTGTTTTCAAGTTCACTACCCTTTTCCCAAAACCTGGGTACCACTGCTCAGCACTATTTACCTTTTTTGCAGCTTTGCGGAGTTTGCTAGACTTCACCACTGCAGCTTTTGGCCTCACCCTGTAGGCCACGCTGTCACCTCTGCCGGTGTTGTCTCCCCGAGTGAAAGGGAAAGGAGGGAAGGGTACAGTTACTGGAATGTCTGTGGGGAAACTCGTGACAACCTCATCGGATTCATCTGTGTCATTGGAATCATTATCATCGTCATCATCATCCACATCTTCATGGCTCTTGCTTGACACATCAGGAAAGTGCTGGAAAACATTTATTATGCATTAGGCAAATAAACATATATGTGACGTGCAGACTGGTATCTGTCCTGCTCACCCAAGGCTTATGTACTGTTGAGCTACGTGCATGAATTGCTCTGAATTCGCCTCACCCCGCCTGAAGCTTTGTTTCATTTAGGGAGAGATGTTACCATAAGAACTGCATTTAATTGAGAAAAATGAGTGCTGCTACACACTGGCTGCCCTGCAGCACTCAACTGACATTTTACTGTTCAAAACACTTACTGGTTGTACTGGGTCATCTACGTACTCTTCTGAAGAGTGGAGAGTCTGAAAACAACATACAACTCACTATTAGCACACAAAGGCATATCAGCATGTTGGCTATTCTTTAAGCACTTAATCCTAGCTTAATCCTAATCTTGGCATTGAAAGATGTTCTGCTTTGTCTTCCATTTAGTTGCCCGTACCTGCTGAGGTGACGCCAGGTCATTCTGTGGGTGCTGCAGACTCTCCCATGACTGAGAATTTACATGGTGGTGGTGGTGGTGGTGATATCTGTGTGAGTGATGGCCCCTGGGGTCCTTCAAAAGGAAAACAAAAAGGAGGGGGGGGAAGGGAGGGTTTAGTCCACAAAAGAGCACACAGGACAGGCAAAGCTGCTTGCATCACAACCTCTGTTTTCAGCCAGATGTGGCATCTGCAATACACACTCCTTTTGTACAGGATGTGTCATCTGCAATTCATTGCATCAGGAGGAGAACTGAGAACAAGCCATGATCCCAAATGAACGTTATACCCAAACAATACAATACAGATGTGCTTCTTCTGCTGACAGATCCTGGGGAATTTCAGATCAGTTTCTCCAACTCCTTTTTATCAAGTGAAATTTGGAGGTATGTCCACCGTTTCTGCTGATTCTCATGTCCTTTTTCTAAGAGTGATTTATCTCCCATATCATGAAGACTCTAAACTACATGCAGTAGCTGATTATCAGAGCAAAGAATTGATTTTACATGGATAGTAGTTGGCAATGGAGTATAAATCAAATAGCTGTATACAAGACAGTGTTCACTCGCACCACTCCAAAAAATCATGGGAATTGGATTAAAGTGCTCTTCCAACACCAAATATTGCCACGTGATACATACTAATGAATGCCGGTTATAGTAGTTGTGCCATGCTACATTCCATTTATTTTTTTTTAACTGACAGTTTACACATGTTTCATTAAGAAAAAAGATTTCTAGTGCTGGTCCAGAGATGCAACTCACAAAAGTTAGGACACCTAACATGGCAAAAATCTATTGACATCAGTGGCTCTCTGCTTTGGCTACCTGAGAAACTAGCTTATAACAGCCAGGTGAGGACATGTTCTGCAAGCAGCTACAATCATAAAATAAGTATCAGACAATGTGTATTAGAGAAAAAAAAAAATCAAAAAGGAGTTGTTAAAGAAAAGGAATAGAAAGACAAAAGGAGCTTACATATTTTTCTTCAGAGCTGGCAGAAATGGCATGCTGCTTGGACTTACTCACCTTGAAGAGAGAAAAGACAAAAAGCATTTGTCAGTATTCATTTCTTGCTAATATGCAAAGAAAATATGCAAGTGATTGCTGATATGCATTTGTGATTTACTCACTGGCCATGCAGCGGTGATGCTCATAAAGCATAAACAGAGAACTGCCACCTTCATTGTGATGTTTTACCTAGAAAATATTTTGGAACAGTGAGTCAAAAAGGTAAAATACCACAAAAATGCCAAAGACTTTTTCTTTCTCCTGGATACTTCACTGTGCCAAGGCCAGCTTTCTACTAAGGATTCAGCCTGCCCATGCCAATCTTTCTCCTCTGTTCTCCATTCCCACCAGCTGGTTTTGTAATGACTTCGCAACTTAAAAGCTACAAGAATTTTAAAACCAGGTACTGAGAAGTGCTGAGCAGTGTTGAGAGCAGGCACACTGAGAAGGCGGCCAGATTCCTGTCATCTACTGACTTGCACTGGCAAAGGAAAAGCTTTGTGAAAAACAAAGTGCTATAAAGATCAGCTTTTTGTTTATCTTCATTCATTTTGTCAGAAGAGACAGGATATGACAAACTCAGCTTGGATTCTCTTTTCAGTTATTTTAAAACTAGTTTTCAGGGTTATTAACTGGAGCCACTGTGAGTAAACTCAGTTTATATGAACATAAACTGCTTTTATTGATAGACCTTTATTTCCCCCTTCCATAAGTTTGAACAGAATAACCCATGTTTCCAAGCCAGAGATGAAGTGAGATATCTGCTCACATTGGAGTTTTCACAATTTAATAAATGAGTGATTCCTGCTGAAATTAGGAGAGTGCTGAGCTACAGTAAGTTTTGGTGCTGACAGACCAATTCCCAGGGTAAGGAACATCCTTGAAAAGTTAAGCTGATTTATTGATGGACAAGAGGTATTTAAAACTTTACTAAATAAAAGCAGGAAAGAAAGGGGCCCATTTAAAATACGTTAGTAGAGCTGGCCCTGAGACAGCACACTGTGTTAGAGGTACTGCAATTTCAAGAGTTAGGCAGAGAAGGGTGCATGTCCTGTCCATTCAGTAGCATGCATCACAAACTGCTAGCCTGCCAGGAGAAACAAGGACACTGCCAAGCAGTAGTTACACGAAGGAGGAAGCTTTCTGTGCTCAAGTACCAGCTTTGAGTTTCCAGCACTTGATTCAGTGGCAGGGTATATAGTAACATACTCCCAACATCTATCAGCACAAAGTTTAAAAGTTATGATTATGTATAATACCTTGCATTGCTAAAGCAATCCTGCTCCTATAAAAGCACACCTTTTTCCACAGAGAAACATCAAATGTCCGTGTCCAGTGAAGCAGTTTTCAAAGATCTCCTGCCCAACACTTCCTTGACTAAAGCTGCAGACAGAGTGGCACAGCTTAGGTAAAAAAGCGCAAAATTACCTTTTCTGGTGCTGGAGGAGTCAGCTGCAATAAGAGCACTCTTAGTGATCCCAGCAGCAGCTCCAGCCAGTTGATTCCCAGCAGTTCTGGCTTTCTCCCCTCGTCCCCTGACTGCCTGACATCTCCAACCTCAGGGAATTTAAACCCCGTCCCAGGCACGGCCACCAATCCCCATGTGGCGGAAAAAGATGAGGTCATAAGGCTCCTGGCCACCATCCTGCCCACGTTCTCCAACACTTCCTCTTTGGCTTTGTGGGTTTTGAAGCAAACAAAAGCTACTCTATGGTTAAAACATTACTTATGGACAAGATCATTAACCAGCAGGTCTGTTGAATGCACAGCATTTGGTATTGTGTGGGAGGACTTCAGGGCATGTCTGTCCTCCTTTTGTGAAAAGGCAAAGCCCAGTTTCCAAGAAACCTTCCCTGCCCTGTTCTGTAGGGGGTAAGAATATGTAATGTGTGCAGGAAGAAAGGGATCTGAACATAAAGCTTTCTAAAAAGGTGTTACAACTTCCCCAAAGTTGTAGATTTGCTCTCCAGGTTGTCTATGTTGCAATGGGAATCACAAAGAATGAAGAATATGGCCTTTTGCCGTTTTGGTCTGAACTGAATCAAAAATATGTCTAATATTAGTGTGTCTCAATACCTTTTTAAAGGTACACAAGAGCCAGTGATAGTCTAATTAAAAAGGGGTTGTGCAACATCATCAGAAATTCTCACTCCTTTTCTCTTCATTTATATCCATTCTGGGTCCTTTCTAGTTTCATTCACTCTCTCAAGTGGTTTGGTTGAATCACCTGCTACAGCTGTCTGCTGCACCAAACCTGCTCAAGAACCCTTTTCAGGGAATAGATGCCAGATATTTTTCAAGCTAAAAAAAGAATAAGGAAAAAAAAAAAAGCAGTTATAGCTCCAGTAAGAGAAGTACCATGACTAGCATTGGGAAGCAAGGGACATCATGGGATGAAATTCCATGGCTGCTATGGAGCAGTGCAGTCCTGCTGATGGGTGACAGATCGGTTCTGGAAGCACCTAATTCTGGTGGCCATACCTTTGGATAGATTCTGCCTCGTCTGTGATGTGCTCTGAGACTCTCAGACCCTCTTCCATTCTGTGATTCTTTAAAATGACAATGAGGTGTCATTCAAATACAGGAAAATATTCCATATAGCCCCTTTAGGAGACAGAATGTTTATAACTGTTTCAAAGTGGTTATCTTTCTCCTCATTTCTGATACCCAACTTATGTTTGAAGTGCTCTTAGTCAAGCAGCAACAAAATAGACACCTTCATGTCCCAGTCCATGTTACCAATTATCCTGTGCTTACTAACACTTCTGTGGAATGTTTAGAAACACCATCAGAAACATACCCAAGTTAGCTCAGCAACTGCCCATCACGTCATCGTCTAAATATATTTTTGAGCTGAGAGCAGCAACAGCTAGAAATTTAACTTAGTCTGCTTAATAGAGT
Organism: Arenaria interpres; assembly: GCA_013399435.1. Lineage (NCBI taxonomy): Eukaryota > Metazoa > Chordata > Aves > Charadriiformes > Scolopacidae > Arenaria > Arenaria interpres. Next base: position 16,757 of record VXAK01013957.1, on the reverse strand, counting down.
ATCCTAATATCCTATGAGGAGACCTGGCTAAAAAGATAATACATCATTTAATAGTTCTGCATGTCCATAAACCCACGTACACATCCACCTGAATGAGGACTATCCTAGCTTTTATTTTTGGAGCTATGTAGCCATTATTATTTACTAATTCAGGAAAGACTTTTCAAGCAAAAAAGCCTTCAGTAACTAGGATATCAGATTTAGATAATTTATATCATCTCTCATCATATCTGCAGCTCAGTGCTTCTGGAAACCAGACAATTTACTGAAGCCCTTGAATGCGGATGCAGGACTAGAGCTGTAAGTGAGTATTTCAGGTTTCAGCTTGAGTATCATGAATATCATAATAATTATGAGTATGACTGAGTATTAGCTTGAGTCGGTACACCCAGATTATAATACATCACTATTACTTAGTAACTAGGGCTGCTTCAAATTTTGTTGACTCCAGGGAATGGCAAACCAGGTTCTTCGGTAGCTGAGTACCTTTGATCCCAAACACCGATACAAATGAACAGTCCACCTTGCAGTTCCGCTGAATGGTAAGAAGAAACTACTCCCATGCCACAGTCCTCTGAGTGAGAAACTGAGACCGAGAAGCTTGGTGGCTCATACCCCTGAATGTGAGACTGGATATGCCGAGTTCTGCTCTCCTGTCCACATACACTCAATCAAGTTTTAAGGCTGCAAAAACCTACTTTAACAACCATTCATCAAGGCACACATAATTGAAAAACAAAATTGTACTGAAAAACTCCCTAGAGCTCTTGTCTGGCCAAAACAATAACCTTCCAACACCTGTAGTCTGCATAATGGCATATTACTGCCTATCAGACTTTCAGGAAAATACAACCTGTCAGCAACCTGTTTCACCAAATTCAGCAGCAGTTATCAGTCATGCCACTAGAAACACAGTCTTCCTGCATTTTCTTAGAGACCTTCCTGTACAGGTCAATTATTGCTGTGGCTTTTCGAGGCAAATGTTTTCTGAGTGCCTGGAACACTTGTCTCTTAGCAGAGATGCTATATGGCCCCCAGGGAATTGTTTCTGGCAAACAATTGATATTTCCAGTGTGCCGGGAGGTGGCAGCATTTCTGAGTACTGTTGCCAAATATGATATATTGACATATGGTTGATTTTGTATGAACAAAGGAACAACAGTGGTGTTTTGCTGTAATCCAGAAGCAGGACGTGAAGCAACAGTTACTACTTGATGGCTTCATTTTATGCAAGATCAGCCAGTACAGAGCTGTAGTAAATTTAGCACTTGCCTCATACCCATCGTTATGTGGTTGTTTATCCTGTAAATCATTTCTTCAAGCTGAAAAATCCTTTGCTTTGGCAGGAGGTAGTGCTTCTCGACCTCTCAGAGATAAAGAACAAGCAGGGCAGAAAGGGGGGCACTTTCATCATTTTCACTTCCCACATTAGAATACCTAATTCTGGAATGAGCACTTGGCCGGTGGTGGCGCAGCAGAAGCGACTTGCTTGAGTTTGTACAAGTGGGAGGGTACATGATTTCAGCTTTCAAGAGCTGTCAAGGTCTGTTTGGAGCACAACTGAGACAGGCTGTAATTTGTTGCACGTAAGCGACATTTTTTACTCAGCTATCCTGTCAAACAAAGCTTTTGACCACAATTTCTTCCATCTTGGGCCGTGTTAGGAACATGCAGTTAGGCTGCCTTTTCATGTCGCTGAGAAGTGCTATCAATGCCTCCCTCTGCAACCTCCGACACGTACCTAAGATCCTGAGCTGAGACATGGGCATGACACCTGACGATATCTCTGGTTGGTGTGGGAAATCCCAGCCTGCCTGCAGTGATGTGTAATGTCCAGTCTTTCATGAGAGCTGGCTTTTGTTCAGATTTGTTCCCCAAAAAACAAGTCTTGGGAGAGACCAGAGCAGCATCTTGTAGGTGGCAAAGACTAAGACTGAGAGAGATTGATTCCCTCAGCAGAATTAAGAATGCCATCAAGTAAAAGCCCCAGGAAACCCCAACTTGGCAGTGTTCATAGGAACAACTGGTTTGCAACTAAACGTCCCAAAGAAAAGCAGACCTAGTAAACAGAAACAGTGGCTTCTGTGAAAAACAGATGAAAACCCAAGCTTTCTTGCATTGCTACCATAAAATACTCCTGAAAAGTACCTTGGAAACTCAGCATGTCAGCCAATATAATATATCCCCCAAAGCCCTTAAATTTTTGCAAGGAAAATTTCAAAAGTGGGATAAAACTTACATTCAGCAGTTGGTAGGCTTCAAAAAATCTCCTGCTTCTTAAATAGATTACATAAACCACCACAGCATTTGTGCCCAGGCCTAGGAGAATATTAGGTATGCAGAAGGGATACGAGTGTCAGATCTGTTTGGAAAAAAAAATTACAACAGAGATTTGCTCCTTACATGTGTGAGCAGGGGACCCTTATAGCACGTGCTGTGCAGCACAGCTGTCTGCTTTTGCTTTGCACCACTTAGAGCGTTTCCAAACCAGAGAAGCAATCAAACAAGCAGCAGCAAAACCTCCCAAACAAAACCTCTTGTGGATGGACAGAGCAGTTCAGAACAGTGTGGGGTCTATGACATTCCAGTCTCCCTGCCACTTCTGATCTGCAACACAGCTCAGATGCCTAGTTGGCATGGCAAGCTCTATGTAGCCCTCATTCAGGCAATAAAGAGGGTATCTTATTTTTCCAGAGCCAGCCCTAGCCATTCCTGGTTGCAGAACTAGGTACAACAGTGACCTAGAGATGCAGTAGGTGATTAATTGAGACAAAACAGAGTTTTTCTGGGAAACAACCCCACTCTAAGTGGCCAACATATTAGAACGTGCCAGTGTTTGACAGATAGCACAGTCTTTTGGTCTGCCCTTATCTCCCTCTATATAGAGGGAGCCCACTTGCTTGTCTCCTCTGACTTCTGAGACTAGTTGCTACCTATTCCCATTTTCAAATGCCTTTTTAGGAACAGTTTTGGAAACTGAAGAAAAAAATAAATATTTGAGAAGCTGCCATACAGCTGTGGCCCAAAAATCCTGGAGGCTGAATAGCCTCAGTCAGATCCCAGCTTGCACAGAGCCCAGTGGCTGCTCCTACTACAGCATAAATACAGTCCAGCTGTCTGTAGCTCCCTAAAATGGAGCCCTACTGACGTTTCCTCCCTTAACTTTTACAGCCAGCTAGAAAAAACGATTTTTTTCCACATTTTTTTTCCTGTTGAAATTAATGTATTTTAATACATGAAGCAGCAGAAATTAAACCAGCACAGAAATATTATGTTAATTTTCAGGTCATCATAGTTACCAGTGTGAAGAGCAAAACACCAGATATTCTGGTGCTGGTTTTGTGGCTGTGTTTCAGCTCTGAATTGACAGAAAAAGGATTGCATTTGTTTGAATTGAGAAATTTAATAAACATAGTAATAGTCTGAACTACTATTAGAAACAAAAGCAACCAACCCATGAAAGTATATATGATGTATGTTTTCATGACTGTACCATTTTGTGATGTATGTAACCCTCAAGAGGCATTGTTTGAGAACAGGAGGATGAGATTTTCAGCATCTCAGTGGGAGATGCTCAATCTCAGTGGGAGCTGAGCTCAATCCACTCTCATAAGATGCTGGCTCTGAAGCCTGAACACTGCTGCAGAGATAATGCTCCAGGGTGAAGGAAAGCACGCAAGGTGCATGTGCTTAAATCCTCTATATGCTCATATGAAAGTAAGCATCAGTTTGCCAGCTCAGGGATCATGGTCTGAGTACTGAGGGGAATTTGATGGTAGGAAATTATCTTCACAGAAGATTGCTTTTTGGACAGGCATTGCAAAAACTTCGTGACGAGTTGTTTCCTTCTCTCCTCTCACTGCTACCTCAGTTCACCATTTCCTATCCTACAGCAAAATTTTCTCCTCCTGGTGAGGAAGGATACTAATGGAAATGTCTGAATATGCAGAATGGGTATGGAAAGAACAGCATCTTCTTGCTCAACGTTGTGAAGCTGTTGGAAAGTCACAAGATGCCTGTTCCACCTAGTGCAGGGACTTTTGGCAGGGCACCACAGGAACAATTCTGCACACTCAGCACCCCTCCTCTTGCATCTTCACTAAGCTCTGCTGGCAAAGCATGAAGAGCCACCCCCTCACTGCAAGAAACAGAAAGATTACAGCACAGCATGACAGAGAAGAGGTGGACAGGGAAGATGATGGGCCAACTCCTCCTCCGCAGTCACCCACACTCTGCTTCTGTACATAACTGAGATGAACACTGCAACCCTATACTGCATGATGGAGGGAGAGTCCTAATAATGTGCCCTGGTAATCCTTATCACTCAACAGCCTTCATTTTGCATTCTACATGTACCATGTTGAACTCATGTAATGTTTCCACATGCAACTACACAAGACTTACAGCATGAGGAGGAGAGAGTCCAAAAGAGGTTGCTACCAATCCCAGAGACAAACCTTTTACAAGAACACAATTTCTGAATGCCTCCTGGGAAGGGCCAGCACAAAACAGATAATTTGGAGAGGTGCTGGGCATTACGCAATGCAGGATTGCAGCCTGCATATCTGTGGTTATCTGTACACAAGGCATCTTTTCTGCAGCCTGCCCTGACTTTTTAATTTCCAGAAGGTCTGGGGAAGGTGAACCGTGTGCTGCACAAGCAGTGCAGGACTGCTAGGACGGGTTGTGACCCTGTCAGTAAGCCCGACCTCAGACCCAGGCTGGGCTACACACCAGAAACCCTTTGGATTTTATGTGGCTTCAGGTTTTGTTGTGAGCAGCTTTCTTAACTCTCAGTCTAGGGCCGCTATGGTCTGAGGTGGGACGGATGTAGAACTGAGTCAGTGAGAAAGCAAACATCTCCTGGGCACTGTGTCCCGGGGTGTGGAGCCCCTGTTGGTGGAGTGGGAGGAAAAACCCATCTGTGGTTCTGATGAAGGGAAATTAAAGAGTTGGGGACTGGATTTGGGGAGGAAGTTGTTTGGCTGAAAGCTGATTTGATTTTTTGGGGGAACCAAATACCAGGAGGGTAGGATCAATGCCTCTGCTGTCCTGACTGAGTCACACAAAGAGATTCCTCATGGCTTGCTCAAAGTCGGAGGTGATGAGGCTGTTGTCCCTCAGAGGTCATCCAGACCAGAGCTCTGCAGGAACCAGGCTTCACTGCAGCAATGCATCATTTTGGTTCCAGTTTGGAAAACCAGGACATGTCCTGCATGTCAGGATACTTCATCTTAACTGGTATTGGGGCAGCCACCCCTTGTACAACAAGCAATCAATGTGCCAATAGAGAACATCACCCAGACCCAGAAATTTATCCTTCTATTTTGCATATTAAAATTGTATTAATCCTTTCAGCTTTTAAAAATTGTTGGGTGTTGATTTTTTTTATGGAATGGAAAGTAGTAACTCACACCTGACAGGTGTTACCATCAACAAGTCAAAGTAGATGTTAATCTTCCTAATTGTATGCTTTTTCAAGTAAATAGGATAAACTGATATACTGAATAGTTCAGATTATGGGTAATACAAGTCTCTGGGAAAAAAAAAGTAAAAAGGTTTCTTTTCATTAGAAAGGTACCTTCCCCTCCTGCTGCTCTTCTCTTGTTCAGTCAGTTTTCTTTCCCTTCCTGCCTCCCTTTTAGCAGGACTGCATTGCAATAATATTTTGTTTTGGAAATTTACTATTTGGAGTTGTACTATGTGCTGATCTGGCAGCTCGTGTATGTAAGGTACCCTTCCTTACTCCCCAGATTTGTCACCTCCTGGACTGGCCAGTCCCTGACCCTGGCCAGCCCTGAGGACCAGGAGCCCAGCAGCCTGCGGAACGAGGGAGCTGCATGGGGGCACACTGAGCTTGCCTAGCCAGGAGCACAGACAGCATGTGAGGTACGGGAGCAGAGCAGCACAAACATTTCTGGCAAGCCCCTGCTCTCCTTCCTTGCCTACCAGCTCTCTTTGGAAGGGAAGTGCTTTTTTGAAAATACATAGTTGAGAGATAATCACATCCAGATTTAGGAAATAACGTTTTGCACATAATTCATACTGGCTACCTAGACAGATTATTGGTTGAGCATGTAGCTATAAATTTGGCAGAATAAAAGGCAAACTGTGGTTGGCATATGGATGCAAAGCAGGAAGCAAGCTACAGCTATACATTAACTAGAGGAAAGGAAAGCCTAAGAAACAGGGTTAATCAGCAGGCTCTGAAGCAAACAATAAGAAGGGGCAGCTGACAGGGCAACTAACTTTTGAGGACTGTATGCAGCATCAGGGCTCTTTGCATTAGGAAAAACATTACCAGTCAATAAATAACAAGCCATAACTGCTGTTTTCATCACTGAGTCTTGTTTATCACAAAGAAGTCAAATGACTTCTCCTCACCCGTGGAAAATATGAACACAGAGGATGACAAGCAATTTTGGGAAGCAACATCCGTTCTGTATGGAGAAACTTGATCTGCTGTACCCAAAATAACCGATGTTGAAACACAGACTAAATCTCATCTAAGCAATTGATTAGACAAACTGAGGAAGCACAACTGCTTATTGGAGCTGTGTTGGTCTCACCTCAGCAGGGCAGTAACAGAGCAGAGACACATGGGGCTAAGCTAGACTGGAAGTAACTCTGTGCCCTCAGCAGGATGCTGAAAAGCATTTATTATGACACTTGGTCCCTGAAGAAAGCACTACAGAAACTCTGGCACTTGTACCTTCGTTGGCACTGATGCAGTTGCAGCCCATGGGAATCTGTTTGTCTGAGTCCTGCAGGACCACGCTGCTGCCCACATCCCTGACATTCCTACTCCTGCACTATCCTAATAGTGCAGGCAACTGCATATCAACTGAGCTACTCTACCCAGGCTCCCTTGATGTGATAAACAGAGGAAAAGAAACAGCATGGTGGCTACAGCAAAAACCAGCACTGGCTGCAGGTCAGCATTCAGCTAGCAAAGCTCCTTAGATAAATGATTTGTGCAGAGTAGGTTCTTCTATATTCACCTTTTGCAAAAGGAAGCTAACTTCCCCTGGGACAGAGGGGATATAGAGAGACATCCCAGTGTTGGCCTCAATGCACAAAGTGGCTAGAATTTTACTGATTGAAAATTGGAGGCATAATTACATCCCAGGCTGAAAGTCTGATCAGTAGCACTGCTTTGCTTTGGCTCAGCGACAGCAATACACACAGTCAGAGATGCACATATGTACTAATGTACATATGCACATATAGTTAATATTTTAAATTCCACTTTCTGGACCAAATGAAGTTCTGGAGTTCTGAGTCACATGAAAATAACACAAAAAAACCCCAAAAATCAACAGCAAAAGAGAGCACTGGACAATGACAAGTACCAGTGAGACTAGTCCGAGCCCCTGTTTCAGGGCTGAGTAAAGTTAGAAAGAGGAGAGCTTAACTTCAACAAATATTCATGGCCATGGATGTCTCCTTTTCCTCTGCATGAGGAAAGTAGCCAGGCTGATGCAGGGGGCATTTTTAGATATACCTTCCAATCTTTCAGATCAGTTGATTCATTCATCCTATTTTCTTTACTAGGTGGCTGCTATCATGAGAGGGAGCAGTGTAACACAGCAGTAGTCCCATTTGACACAGATTCCTGCAAGAGGAAATGCAGGACTGAGTCTCAGAGCCAGGGGGAGAGGAGGTAGGCTGTGCAGGGAACACTCACCATGGCTTTTTTTTCGCCAGTGCCATAAGCGTCATTGCTGGGATATAACACTATGCTTGCTGGCTTGTCTGAGGTCTTACGATGTTAGGAAGAATGCAGATTTTCCAATGATAACTAAAAAACCAGTAGCATCAAAATATTAAGAAATGCAAACTACCATAGCAAGATTTTTTTGAGGTAGCCTTTCTTTTAACTTCGTGTCTACCATACCTGCCCTTCCCATACTGATGTTATAGCATGTGACTTAAATAATTTTCAGCAAATACAATATCCATTATGGCTCTGATCTTGCAAAGCTACTGTATGGGCACAAACTTTCTCGATCATACAGTTATCAGAGCTGGTCAGTGGATAAAGACTATTAAATATATTTTAAAAAAGGGGGCAACTATAAGACTTGATGTAATAATAATTTGCCCATTTTGTTTATTAGCTCCTGGCTCGACACTGCCAATACATCAGACACAGCATAGATGCATGGGAAATACTAAAAATCTCACTCTGAATTCACCATTATGCTAGCATTTCTCTTAATACATTGGTTTCCCATCATTAGCGTCATGTAAAGCAAGGAACAACACAGAGGCAAAATAGAAAAAAAAATAAATTAACCTGGCCAAATAATTGCATTCTTTGGCTGCAGGTTTTAAAGATCTTTCTTTAACAGGAGAGAAAGTCTTCCCTGTAGATTTCAGTGGAAAACGGCTATGTTCACAAATACACAGATTGTGCATTGGAGGCAGGGAAAGAGGGCAGCTTTTTTTATTACATGGGCTACACAGACACTGCAAATTGAAGCTTAAGACAGCAGAACTGCTCCTGTTTCACCATGATATGGCCTGCCAACAATTAGCCTGTCTGCTTGGGTTGCTCTTCTTCCCTATCCCATCCCTGCATAGCAATTAACAGGGGCAAGAGCAAGTCTGTGCACTCCCTTGTTACATGTTGGAGCAGCTGCTTGGGCAGTTCAGGGGAATAAGCAGAAGTTCTTTCCTGGAAAACCAACAATTCTTCCAGCCTGAACTTGTAATATGGACAGACTAAGAGAGTCAATCACTACAGTGTACAGTTGAAACATACCAGAAGGTGAGGATTTGTGGATTTTTTTAGGCTAAACCAGACCATCGTCTACTTTGACCCCCTGCACAAACTAGACTGAAAGACCATCTTCAGATACTGCTGAGCCTAACAGCTTGCATTTGGCCAAATGCAGTTATTGCTCCTGAATTGGAGTTTTCCATAAGGTCATACTGATAAGCTCTAACTACATAGCCCATCCGTAACTCTCAGAATTAAATTATGCACAGGCTTTCCCATGTTTTTTTTTTGTGGGTGAGAGATTATTCATGCCATTTACACAATTCAGCTGTGTATAAACACAACAGGCCTGGCTCACAATTACCAGTTGTATTCCAGCCCCTCTGGTGCTGGTATTAACAAATTATATTCTGGTTTTAAGAGAGAGAACCCCGATGGCAATGCTGGTGAGGTTTTTCTAGCACCCTTCTGCTCACAGTTAACAAAGCCTGCCCAGAGCACTGGCTTCTTGTCCTGCTCCAGTTTCAGACTTTGCTGCCCAAGAAATCCTTGTTTTACTGTATGGCAAACAGGTCTGTGCCCTCTAGGGAAACAGGAGCTCCCCCAACTCTATTAGTCTGCGCACACATCTCCTGGCTCTCTGGAAATAAGATTTCTCCTCCCAGTGATGAAATCTGAAAGACAGCAAGATGGTCAAATTAGCTGAGCCACTGACGGAAAAGGGATTAGAAACACACACATATTTAAGAAACATAAAGATTAGTTCTGGAAGTGACCAGTGACAGTATATCTCCATTCCCTGTCACTCACTGTCTTTTTATCCCACTCCAAGTTTTTTGTTGTAGAAATCCAGAGGAATAATTTTTCTGGATTCGATGGAATTAAAGCAGAAGTGTGGGGGAAATCCCCAGTTGGAGGATCCTTCCTGCCTGACACCCGTTCAGCATCTCTGTACATAGGAAGCAACATCGCGGCTCTTCAGGTTACTCCGCATGGTGCAACCCAACCACTCTGCACAAGGTGCCCACCTCAGCACCCATGGTCTTACCCACGTACATGCTCCCTCTCGGTGAGGCTCTGGCAGGGTCAGCATGTGTCATGCTGGGTCTACCAACACTTCTGTATGTTGTCATTATGCAGGGCCTGTGCCCAGCAGGAGCAATTCTTTGTACAGGTAATTCAGCTATTACTTCCAGGAAATCCTTCACCAGCGTAGGCCCTACTCTAATATGCAGCAAGGCAGAGATTAGGCTCTCCAATTAAAACAGCTATTGCTTTATTTGTTTGGGTTTTTATTTCAACATAGTAATCTCCCTGCAGAACGTTCTAGGAAGGCACAAGAGAAATATTTCTTCTGTGAAATGTAATTAACATAGTTTTCTTCCTGTTGCAAAGTATAATTACAAATATAAACCAAAGCACAAGAATGGGGTTATTTTGGGCAATGGTTTGTGCATTTCAAAATACGGTGACGAGTTTGGTTTGTCAAACTGAAGACAGGGCAGACGTCTCTCTCCCTTCCTGTTTAAGGCAGTGATCTGGGAAGGGCTGCGGTAACCTATAATGATGGTTAGCTCGCTGAGAGCAACTTGTTTCCCCCAATCTATAAATGCAGTTTTCCAAAGTTTGAACATATGCCACAACATGCAAATGCTTCATGATCCTGTTTGACATGGCAAATCCTGTTCTGATCTCAAGTGAAAATAAAACTTACATACAAATACTCAGTTCTGACAAACCTGATACATACACTTTCTCACACACAGCTCGCATGAAGATGTGGAATACTCCTTCAAAGTCAAAGAAATGAGTCAAACTTTCCTCTGCAAAAGCATTTCCTAACTGTGGAAGAACTTAACCAAACATGGGACCATTTTCACATTTCACTGTATATTTGCAATTGCTCTTGAAGTGGCAAAGCATTTAAACATGCGTACAGCTGAGCCCCAGGAGCTGCCGAGAGAAGCGGAGTGCAGCACGATGTGGCTGAGCAGTCGCAGCCTAGGAAAGCAGGGGTAAGGCACCTCCTGGCCCGAGGTCATTTTACCCAAATGGGTAATTCCCTGCAATGTGTCCCCACATGCAAAACTTACAATACAAGACGGAAACAGAGGACCGAAATAACAAATGGTTTACTTGCCCCTGCTCTCCAAAGAAGGTCAATCATTAAACGAAAATAAAAAATTACATTCTCTCAGTGGAAAGCCTCACTAATATAAGTAGGTATAACGCACTTACTGAACATGTTTGTGTCTGGGCTCAGTAGTCATTACTATAAATTTTTTTGAGCCAGCCTACCTTAAAAAAATATCAGCTGCTTCCTATCTTATTTTCTTAACTCACTGAAGGAATTTACAAGTAAATATTCTGGCCTCCATCCCTAAGAAAAGACACTGCAGCAGAAGCAGCATGGCTGAATAAACCATGGGGCAAGAGCAGGCAACAACATCACACAAGCAAACTCCTCACATTGTATGTACCTCGGGTAAAATGAAACAAGGCTGCTCTGGCAGGGGCCACGAGAGCAATACCACTTGCCTGAGAGCTGCTCTCCCCTGACAGCCGAACACGGGAGCGCTGCTGTGGTTCTCCTCTCCCTCTGTCTGGCCATCCCTCTGTACTGTCAGGGCCTGGGGGCTGCAGGCAGACTTGCCCATTTTGGCAAGAAACGTGCTGAACCTTCAGCAGCAGCATTACTGCCGCTGCCCAGGGATGTGGCAAAGCAACCTAGGGACTTTGAGGAGTGCTTCTCCCAGCAGTCAAGGCATGTATTAGAAGGCTATAGGAGTGCAAGTGACTAAGCAGAAGCAGTATATGCACATAATACAGATATTTTAAATTAATTTTCTAGATATCAGAAGATATCTAGATAACTATCAGAAGGTATCCCCATCCCATCTGGAAGCTGTTTGTAAGATCTAAACCACATTTTCCAAGACAAGAGGAGCAACACAGGAGGAAAAAGAGGTGGAAAGACTAAATATTTTGATTTCCAGGTAATTGCACAAAGGCCAGTGGATAAAACCTGAATTGTTTCTTGAATCAAATTCCTGCTGAAAGCCAGAAACCTTAAACCTTAAAGGTGTCCCCTCATGTGTTTTACAATATTTTGACCCATTTGTTCTGACGACTTACTCTGCAACAGCACATTGATGGCTGTGGCTCAGCAAGGGTTTTCGCAGAGACCTGACACTTCCAGCGAGTATTTATTACCTTCTAGCTCTGTTTGCGGGGCCTGCGACAGGTCTAGCCTTGCCTCAGGAACAGATATGCTGAGACTGTTTCTTTCCACGGCTAACGCACACCCCTACCCTCCCAAAACACTATCAGGGTGCTGCTGCGAGCAGCTGTCCTCCTGCCCATCCCAATTGTGGCCACATATGGCTGGGCAAGTGCCAGCAAGCTGTACGCAGCCTGAGGCATCAGACACATTTCACTCTTGCCTGCCAGCACAAACCTGCAAGGAAAATCCAATCACAAGCACATAAGTCACTTCCTTCCTTACCAACATGCATGAGGCATCAAATCCTACACCAGTCCCATTACTTGGGAAGGCTTCAAGATCCAGCAGCATTTTGCACTGACACAAGCAGGGTGCTGACAGCAGAGAATGCATCCATAACACCCAGGGCCATGGTGGACCGAGTGGCCCTTGCCTGGCTAAGTGGATAACACAGGGAAGCAGGTATGAGGAGGGTGGGAGTGCTGGGCACAGCACGGATTTAGCATTCATCTGGCACTGGCAGTGATCACTGGGATTGCTGCAGGGTCACAGTCACAGTCATGTTTCCCTTGGCCTGTCAGGATGTACAAAAAGGCTTGGAGGTTTCTTAAAGAAGAACAAGCAGGGAAAGGGACAGAAAATTTGTCAGTTGAATCACGGAGCCAACCAACTCATGGGGAGGGTTTAAGCCAACCACTGCATGCATTTGTTTGCTTTTGAAGCCTACTGCAGGTACACATCTCTCAGACCACACACCTGGCACACCTACAGGCTCCAGAGAACCAACCTGACTATCAGGAGGAGCTGAGGTCCAAGTTGCCTCTTTGTATATCAAACACAAAGAAATAGACATGAATTCGGAGCAACTCCAGAGGTGCGACAGATTGCTTTGTTTCAGTAACATGTACAGCTTTTAAACTGCAGCAAAGGCGGTTAAAGCTCTCTGTTTTTCACCCTAATGAGAGCAGGCTCCAGGATGAGCAGTGCTTTACTCTCTTTAAAGAAAGAGGAAGATGCTCGTGCCAGCCACAGAACATCTCTCCAGTACAAGCTTTGCTTTCCTGGGGGTCTTTAATGACAGCACAGCATTACAAGACAATAACAACTCCAAGTAAAAGTCTCTCTTGAGCACACAAACACTGAATATCCAGCAGTGTTAGGAAACACCAGTAGCTGTCAGTAGGCACTTGTATATGAAATGAATCAAACGATACCAGCACTTTGCTACCTACATGCAAACTGATTCCTTTATGTTTTCTGCAAGAAGACAAGGTAAAATAAGCATGCCATGCCACATACCTTGAACAAAACCTTGTGCCTGGCATGCTGGCTGGTCACTGGCCCTTGCTAAGGGTCAGAGCCTGCAGCAGGCTTCGGAAATACAGATCCCACATGCAGAAAGGGTAAGAAATGTGCAACGCCACCATTCCCCTTCTGATACGAATCACATTAAGGGATAGGTTATCAACAGTGGAGGATCAAAAAGAAAGAAAACAAGTAAAATAGCTTTTTTCCCAGCTGTTTCTTATCTCCTGGAAAAGCACATCACAGTAGCTGCTGTAGGTACTTGAGTTGTCACCTGCACACAGACCCAGCTGTTTACAGCCTCAGGGCTTTATCTCCCCTTGAAGAGGCTAGCTTTTGTCCTATGTCCTTCAAACTCCTACATCTCTGAGGACTTGAAAACCTTTTCCATGGTCCTCATGGCTATTGAAACCTCCAAACTCCGAGAAGTAGAATAGCTGTTCTGAAAATAGCCTGACAGAGCAAGCCCTGCACAGCTCTGTCTCCTGAGACTGGCATCCCTGGGACGGGGCCTCCTTTTCCTCAGGGCCCTGGATAAGGCCCTAACATGAAGTTGTGTACTAGTCACTTTGTCCCTGACAGCATGCTCTTTGAACAGGAGAGAAACCGAGGCTAACATCACGTACTGGTAAGGTTTTTGTACCATGAGGCATGAATATTTTATTGCTGTCATTAAAAATCCAGAGGTTTAGTCTCACTGTTGTCCTAATGCATACCTTATTATCTTAATCTCATTTTCTAGTTAGTTATGAACTCTCAGACTGCATTCATGCCTTTAAAGGAGCAGGACTTTCAGGGATGAAGTGTGGGGCATAGCTTGCTGCTGCCAAACCCAGCAAGTAACCTTCCCTCCCTTTAGGTGTGCCAGAGCGGGCTGCCCAGACAGCATGACCCAGGACAGTGCCTGGCCAAGAACTCAGCCCCTGGGGCATCAGCACCTCAGTTTCGCCACCTGAGAAGCGGATGCAGTGGCCATGGGTTGTGGCAGAGAGGATGAAAGCTTCTCCCTCACCGCAAAACTCTGCCAGATGACATGGATGCCCTCCAGTTACCCTCCACATCCCCGAGAGGAGAAACACAAGCCCCCATCCCAAGAAATGCCTCCACCTACCAACTTGGGGGAGGTTTCCCTAGCTCTGAAAACCCAGGCCCTGGCAGTGTTTGAGCCACAGGGAGAAAGGGCATGGTTTTGTTTTTCCAGTGACTGTAGCGATGGTCTTCTCTTTTCTGGGGTCTGGCCTTTTGTTTTAAGTGGCTCAGAGCCAGGCAGCACTAGTTAAGCAATAGCAAAACAGTGCTGGTATAACACAGTCCCTGTTAAAATCTTACTCCTGGCTCAGTGACCAGGAAAATAAAAATTAACTACCTCCCTCAAGCACACCTCCACAAAAGCCCCTTTTGTAGGGCACACCAGTAAGGGCAGGCAGGACAACATGGGGGAAAGGACTTACAGAGAGGGGCTGTGCAGGGTGGCAACAGGGAGCGGAGATAACCTCCTGAGCAGGGAGAGGGCGAGAACACGTTAGACCTTGTCTGTCACAGCCTCTCACCTTAAATGCATTTGGTGCCCACCACAGCCATGGCTGTTGGCAAGGGAGAGGAAACCCAGGGGGCACAGAGGTCACTTTTTCCAAGGAGCAAGGCAGAGTTTCCTGCCACCCATTTCCAGGATGACTTACTCATTGCTGGGAAGTGCTGAGAGCAGCAGCTGTTCCCCAGTTCTTGTCACAGCAAATCCTATCTTGTCCCCAAGCATGTGTCAGAGCTGGTTTCCAGTGACCAAAGGAGATCCACACAAGCTGGGAGGCAGCAGGGCAGTCACTGGATCCAAACAAGGTGACAAAACCATCAGCTGCTTGTGATGCATCTCAAGCAACTTTGCTTCAGGCAATTAACTTGGAGACCAACATACCTGCCTGTTAATAATTTACATTCCTAATACCTTAACTGCATGCATGGGAGCTGCCTGTGAAACCCAGGGAGCCTGTCCAGGGAAATCCAGCCCGAGAAGTCCCTTGTTACCTGCAGCACAAGCCTCCTCCTCCTCCTAAGAGAAGGTGAGACCTGTGCAAACTAATCTACAGGTCTTCAACGGTTGACTTCTCTCATCACCAGTATAACAGGCTATTTCCTTTTTACAGGTGATCATTTCACAGCAAGAACTGTTCCTATTTGCACTAATGATCTTGAGTCAGACACAATAATGATAAAGAGGAATAAAGGCAAACATTTTCCAGGCAGTAAATGAGAGTCTGAGGAGGTCTGTCAGGCCACAGCAGGGCTAGGTCTCTTGAGCGTCCCCTGCAGCCGTCCCCACAGAATATTCCTTACATTCCTGTTTTGGCTCATTTCAAAAAGCAGAAAATGAAGCTTGGAAGCATAGAAAAACCATATACACTGGATAAGCAGGATGCTATTCCACAAAACTGATATCTAAGGGATTTCATTAAGGAATCCCTGGACCTCCATTTAGCTGGGGATTTTGGACAGTCGGCACAAGAAGCCAGCACCAGTTTACTCAGAATGGAGCAGAGGAGGTGAGCACTGACAGAGGGCAGAACATAGAGAAATGAAACACCAGCATGGAAATGCATAGCAGAAAAGGCAAGGCTGGAGAAAAAAGAGTGGGAAAAAAAGGCCTAAGGGGAAAAATGTAAATAGAAAAGTCAGAAGCCTGACAGGGGAGGAGGCTTGAAGCACAGGTAGCTCAGGAAACTGAGCTGGAAAGGGGGGAGGGAAAGCAAAATAGGAAAGAAGAATCCACTCCAAAAGGCAGAGCTTGTTAACCAGCGGCAGAGCTGAAGCAGAGTGAAAGAGCACAGTCCCAAGCCACCCTGTCCTCACCAGCACTACACAGCCTTCTGCCCAAGTCTGTGGCAATGGTCCCCGCTGGGGCAGGTGCACCAGCATCTATACACCTGCATCAGCTCTACTTTCAGGAGCCTGATCGCTTAATTGTATATTATCCTCAGGGAATAAACTTGCAAACTCTGCCTCAGAGATTGGTGTGATCTGCATAAAAAACATACAGTGTAAACTTAAATTGCAGTTTGGGGCATAAATCTTGGTGCTTACACAGTGGTCTGAATTTCTATAGCTTATCTAAAGGTGTCCCTGCTATCACTGTACAGCGTACACTGTCAGCAGGACTCCACTGAAATACACTGACAACAGCCGCTATTTTATCCAATTTCTCTCAGGGTATTTCCCACACATATCAGCACCTCCTATCCTGCTCCTCTTCCATATGTAACAGGTGGAGCCCAAAGCCAGAGATTAAATGAACTCAGTGGACATCGTGTAGGCATTTGTGGGCATTTTACAGGGTAGTCCATAAACTAGGGGAATATCTGTGCAATATATCAAAGGAGAGAAGAGGGGTGGGTGGGGATGGCTAACAAGGAGCTATTGGATAGTGTGGGACTCAAGCATGATGTAAATGGTATTGAATAAGGGGTGGAGAATGTCACGGAGTTGTCTGAGATAGAATCACAGAATCACAGA
>VXAK01013955.1:1707-12991 GCA_013399435.1 Arenaria interpres | reverse complement strand
CTGCTTCAGGCAAAGGCAAACCCGTTCATGGGACTGTTTTTACTCAAGGATCTGGATGTACTTGGTGGGTGATGCAGAAGAATGGAGAAGTTCATTGTGTATCTCAAGGAAATTTAACCCCTGGTGAGAATACCCAGTTTTGAGTTGTATGATGTTAATTGTTATATAATACTAACAGTGTTTAAAAAGTGTTTTTCAGGATAACATAGTAGTGATGAAATCTGAGCTAGCTTCATCAAGTGGTGTCCAGCAAACTCTTCGAGGTGGACATGCTACCTGAGGGCACGAACCACAATGAATTTCATACCATCTTTCCTGCCCTGAGATACTGCTATGATAGATGAAATCCTACAATTATGAACTTAACAAACTTTTGTGTATAAAGATAAATCATGAGTGATCTGCATGTATCTATCTACACTCGTGTTTGTAAACATGAGATGGCTGGACAGTACAATCCAGGGTCAGCCAGTTTGATTGCCAGTGGCACAAGAGATCCTTGTCTCCAAGGATGCTCAAATAAGTCCCTGATCCATGGAGATATACAATTGATTCTGTGGTTCTTTTTTAACCTTTTCCTCCCCTAAGGAGCTGGGATCCTTCTGGGGATTCTGCCCTTAAAAACAACAATCCCGGAAAGGGACCGGCCAGGTTACAGTTTTGGTGCAGTCCTGCATACCCCCCTGCCTTGAATGTCAGCGCTAAAGGCAACCTTGGCAGCAGCACTCGGTGCAGAGCGGAGGTCAGCATGGGGGCGGGGGTAAAGGGCTGACCCTCTCACTGGAGAGCCAGGGATACCAGGCTCATTCACCAAAGCAGCAGAAACTTTGCTTTAAAAGTTTTAGTTCATACTGAATACGAGCTAAACTAACTATTCAACCAGCACCGACTGAGATTAGGTTTTTAAGGCTGAAGAAGTTGGAGTTGCTCAAACTCCTGTGATGTGCCCAGGGATTTCTCCCTAGGAGATATTCCTGAGAATAGGTAAGGAAACTCTCCCACTGCTTAAAAAAAACCCTCTTCTCTCCCATCCTGGTTTCAAGCTCTAGTTCACTTGATCACTTCACACTAATTGTACTACAAGGAGTACAATTTTACCGAAGGAGGCAGGAAATACCCTGCTGTGAGCCTGGCTGGAGTGATTTACAGTTCCCTGCAAACCGAAGGCAAAATGGCTTTGGGAGTACAGCAAGAAGAATAACAGATATACCTGCCTTTGCCTGTGTGACCCATTCAGTGGCCGACACCAGCAAAGGGGGGATGGTTGCAGCTCTATGACAGGATTGGTTTGCTCCAAATTTTTCTTGTGCACATATTATTACTTGTCTGTTCTCAACATTATTTTGGAGTGGGATGGGAGTAATAGAATGCTTTAGTGAAGTCACTGAGCTAATGACTACATCATTAAAATGTTGGTATATCTGCAGATACAGCTAATACTGAAAAAGGAAAATTAAAGAACTGTAAATATTATTTCATTTTATTTTAAGTAGTTCACATAAATTTAAGATTTGTATAATTCAAACACATTTTTATTCAGTTAAATAGTTCTATAGCTTGAACAATCAGGAAGGGGCTTTCATTTTGTCAGAAATTAGGTGTAAATGACTGAAGCTCACTAAAAAAAGTACTGTTCAAATTCTTGAATCTTCATGTTGTTAGGACAACTCTTCAACAAAATAATATGACAGAAGGAGAAGACAAATATAGCTGCACACCTTAAACTGTAGGGACCATTTGTAAATTTCTCCCTCATTACAATAACTCTTCAGTATCTTGAATATCCTTGGGTAACCAAAATACTCGTTTTGGTACTTCTCAAGAATATTTTTTCTTTTTTTTTTTAAGGTTAAGCAACTATTTAAGAATATCACCCAGGGATATGCCATGATGCAGTGTGGTTATGGGTGGCAAGGCATGTGGGAGACTACGGGCAGGTACGTAAAAAGGTTGTCACCTCCAACTGTCTAGGACTTCACCCCCAAACAAGTGCAAGATCCTGATGAAGTGACAGAATGTTTGAAAAAAGGATGCCCCAGCTATTCCAAAGAGAACATTATTGCACTGTGCTAGGGCCTGGCCTATGCCTACTGAGAACTTCTCAGCACCCTCAAGGAGAAGAGAGGGTCTCTGGATCCAAAGACATACAGACACTGTGGCTTAGCCAGAGACCCAACCCTCAACTATCAGTCACTCCTATAGTCATAGTCAAGAAGAAACAATGGAAGCGGAGGTCAATTTGTTTAGTAAGGGAGAAAGAAGCTTCTAAGAGGGAGAAGGAGGGAGAGACAGCCTGTTCTGCAGCAGAGCAGTCACAAGAACAGGAGGGGGAAGAGACTGAAATCATAAAGAAGTCAGAAACCACCCAATCCCTATCCCTAAGTGAGCTGTGAGATATGCATAAAGATTTCAGCTGTCATCCAGGTGAGCAAACTATCAGCAGGTTGCTCCAGTGCTGGGATACCAGGGCCAACAGTAAGGAACCCCAGCTGCTAGGATCTTTGCTAGGGATAAGACCATTAACAAAGGGATTGGAAAAGGGGCAACACTCCTCAGTCACTGGAAGCAACTCCTGTTAAATATGAAGGAAAGCAAGATCTTAAAAATTCCCAAAGCAAGTGGACCATTGAGAGAGGTATCCAGTATCTGAGGGAATTAGCCTTCATGGAGGTGATCTACAGCAACGTCATGGTTTTGGCTGGGATGGAATTAACTTTCTTACTAACAGCTGGTATATATGTGTTTGGGGTTTGGGATGGGAATACTGTTGATGTTTTTGGTTGTTGCTAAGCAAGACCTTTTCTGCTCCTCATATCGCCCCACCAGTGAATAGACTAGGAGTGCACAAAAAGTTGGGAGGAGACACAGCTGACCCCAACTGATCAAAAGGATAATCCATGCCATATGACACCATGCCCAGCAATAAAAAGCTGGGGGAAGAAGGAAAGGGGGGACATTCAGAGTTATGGTGTTTGTCTTCCCAAGTATGCATGATGGACCCCTGCTTTCCTGGAGNATGGTGTTTGTCTTCCCAAGTATGCATGATGGACCCCTGCTTTCCTGGAGATGGCTGAACACCTGCCTGCCAATGGAAAGTGGTGAATGAATTCATTGTTTTGCTTTGCTTGCGTGTGCAGCTTTTGCTTCACTTATTAAACTGTCTATCTCAACCCACGAGTTTTCTCACTTTTCTGATTCTCTTACCCATCCCTCCATGGGGAGAGCAAGTGAGCGGCTGTGTGGTGCTTAGTTGCCAGATGGGGTTAAGCCATGACAAGCAACCTGGACAACAACCAGGCATCCAAAGACCCAAATGAAATCTGGTACACGCACTCCACATGGGAAAAGTTTGTACAAAGTGCACCAACGTCATACGCCAACACTCTGGCAATAATGAGCTGGACAGACACAGAAGCACCAACTGTCGATAGATTGGCCAGTGAACTTGGAGAAATCAAAGAGAATCTTGCTTCCTTCTTACAAACCTGTGTCTCAGCTGTGGAGATACTGGTGCACAGTGTACCCTAATACCATCAGATTAGAAAGGGGCAGAATCCATCTGTATTTCTGGAGTGACGGGGATCCCAACAACTAGATGTGTTGGAGGCCAAGGTAAGCCTAACTGAAAATGAGTGGCAAAAGCATCCTATTGTGACTGGCCCAGAGGCTCCATACATCCTTGGCATAGACTACTTCAGGAGAGGGTATTGCAAGTACCCAAAAGGGTACCGGTGGGCTTTAGCTATAGCTGCCTTGAGTACAGAGAAGATTAAGCTGCCGTCAAGCTTGCCTGGTCTCTCAGAGGATCTTTCTGTGTGGGGTTGCTATGGTTTAAAGAACAGCAGGTGCCAATTGCTACCATGACAGCATACAGGTGACATTATCACACCAAACAAGACTCCTTGCTTCCCATTCATAAACTGATTTGGCAACTGGAGAGACAAGGAGTGATCAGCACGATTCGATCACCCTTTAATAGTCCTATATGGCCAGTGCAAAAATCTAATGGAGGATGGAGGCTAACACCAATGCTACCATACCAGCAAAGCTAGACCTCCAATACAAACTAGAGTCAAAGGCAGCCAAGTGGTACGCAACAAGCGATATCACTAATGAGTTTGTCTCAGTCCTTTGGCAGCAGAGCAAAGGCCACAGTTTGCTTTCACATGGAGGGGTATCCAGTACACCTGGAATCGACTGCCCTGGGGTGGAAACACAACCCTACCATTTGCCATGGATTGATACAGAATACACTAGAACAGGGTGACGCTCCTGCGTTGGAAGACCGTGACTGGGGGGGGATGATAAACTTCCAGCCAACCCTGAACTTGTTTGAGACTTGCTGCTCCAGCTGGATGTGCATAAATCTATGGGGCCCAATGGGATTCATCCCAGGGTACTGAAAGAGCTGGCCGTTGTCATCGCAGGACCTCTCTCCATTATTTTCCAATGGTCTTGGGAATCTGGAGAGGTCCTAGTCAACTGGCAAATGTTGTCCCAATTTTCAAGAAATGTAAGAAGGAAGACCCAGGTAATTACAGGCCTGTCAGTCTCACTTCAGTGCCTGGTAAAATTATGGAGAAGATTATTCTTGGAGTTATTGTAAAATAAGAGAGACAATGCAGTCATTGGTCATAGCCCACATGGGTTCATGAGGGGAAAGTCCTGCTTAAGCAACTTAATTTCCTTTTATGACAAGGTCACCCATCTAGTTGACCAAAGGAAGCCAGTAGATGTAGTGGTTTGGGATTTTAGCAAAGCTTTTGATACTGCCTCTCACAGTATCCTTCTGGACAAAATGTCCAGCACACAGCTAGACAAGTCCATAATACGTTGGGTGAGCAATTGGCTGTCGGGTCGGCCTCAAAGAGTTATAATAAATGGGGTTACATCAGGCTGACAGCCAGTCACCAGTGGAGTTCCCCCGAGCTCAGTTTTAGGGCCAGTTCTCTTTAATGTTTTAATAATGATTTGGAAGCAGGAATCAAATGTACACTGAGCTTGCTGATGATACTAAACTTGGAGGAGCTGCAGACTCCTTTGAGGGTAGAGAGGCCTTACAGAGATATCTGGATAGACTACAGAGCTGAGCAATCACCAACTGTATGAAAATCAACAAGAGTAAGTGCAGGATTCTCTACCTGGGACGGGGTAATCTTGGTTACATGTACAAATTGGGGGATGAGAGGCTGGAGAGGAGCCCCCTCGAAAGAGATCTGGGGGGTTGGGTTGATGGCAAGTTGAATATGAGACAACAGTGTGCTCCGGCAGCCAAAAGGGCCAACTGTGTCCTGGGGTGCATCAAGCACCTAGTTGGTTGAGGGAGGTGATTGTCCCACTCTACACTGCACTGATTTGGCCCCACCTTGATATTGTGTGCAGTTTTGGGCGCCTCAATACAAGAAGGACATCAAACTGTTAGAGTGTATCCAGAGCAGAGTGACCAAGACGGTGAAAGGCCTCGAGGGCAAGACTTATGAAGAGTGGCTGAGGTCACTTGGCTCATTCAGCTTGGAGAAGAGAAGGCTGAGGGGTGACCTCATTGCAGTCTACAACTTCTTCAAGGGGGGCAGCAGAGGGGGAAGTGCTCGTCTCCTCTCTCTGGTGACCAGCGATAGGCCACGAGGAAATGGAATGAAGCTACATCAGGGGAAGTTCAGATTGGACATTAGGAAAAGGTTCTTCACTGAGAGGGTGGTCGATCACTGGAACAGGGTCCCCAGGGAAGTGGGACCCTGTTCCCACTTGAAGATTGAGCATCTAAGGACAGTTACTGGAGGGCTCCATAGTGTGTGTGTGTGTGCGTGCGCCAAGGGGGTAGGGTTGTAGGGCATCAATACCAGCAACTGGAATGGGTCTGTGGCCTTGAGAGCTTGTATGTTCAGGTGCCATTAACTGGTGAACCTGGGATCCAGGGACAGGCTGAGCATCTGAGCCCAGTTGCTGGAGGGATCCACCTTGTATATATGTATATATATTCTCACTAGTGGACTTCCATCCTGGTCAGCCAGAGAGGGGACCAGGATGAGCCTTTTGGTGCTGTTTGTATTTCTGAGTGCTGTGGTTTTTGTTTGTGTTGATGTGTGTAGTCAGCTCTGTGTGTGTGTTACATATATATACATATGTATTGTATATATGGGTGCCAATTGGGAATACATTCTCAGCCTTGCTACTGACTGGACCCGGTGACATGGAGTTGCAGCAACCTTGCCGCTATTGGGCTGTTGGATTCAGCAACTACTAGCAGTCTTTCTTCTGGTTTGTGATATGAAAGGTATTTTCAAACACAAAATTACTAGATTCTTGCTGAAAAAGATTTGGCTTTGTTGCACGGTACCTTAGGGGTCTTAGCCTTTTTTATTGCTAATGGACTTCTATATGCAACTCTGTAGCCTGCTTTCCACTCTCAGCTCTGTAACCTTTAACCCAAAGTGCTAAGTCAGTGGTTTTCATGGTGTTCTCTTGGTGTTTGTTAGGTTATGTGATAAAAACTCATCTGCACACCCATAAAGGAGCACAGAGACACAATGGGAGCAGGGAGGCAGGGCAGGCGGAGAGGAAGCCCAAATAACATTCTGCTCCGGCTCCTTCCAGGCCCATCACAGAATGCATCAGCAAGCAAAGGCCCATCTCCAAAAGCCTAGAGGAGCACAGAAACCCAAAGGCAGGTAGGGAGGGAACCCAAATTACAGACTCAGAGGAATGGACATCCTGTCTGGGCCCCTCCCAGAGCTGTCCCAGGATAGCCTCAGCCCCATGGTCTAGGTGTGACACTCATCAAGATGAGTCAATGGGAGCAGCATTGGGACTGAAGGGGGGCTACTGTCTAGGGGTATGGGACACATTATGGGATGGAGAAGAAGAGCATTTCAGGATTGCACAGACTTATTACGGGAAGCTTAGGGGAGGAACCAAAGGTGGGGAAAGGGATAGATCTAGGTGATTAGGGGAAGAACAAGCATGGGAAAATAGAGGGGTAAGGGGATAAAGAGAGCCCATCACATGTCAGTAGTTTGCTGGTCAGTACGCTTGTCTGGCCTTGCTCTGCACCTAGTCAGTGCAGTCTTCCCTGTCTTCTTATTATATTTATTCCTAACTCTTGTCCTGGATGAGCGACTCTCTATTCTGTGTGTATGGGGGTCTGAGTGCCAGCAACTGGAGTGGAACCTCAGATCACAGGGGCTCATGTGTCCGTGGTGTCAGCAACTTGGAGTGAGTGTAGGTGTTTGATTGCTAGTGAAGATCAAGCTGGACTAGCCAGCAAGCAGGTGAAGTAGCCTGGGAGCCAGGTGTGTGTGTTTCTAAGGGCAAGACCACAGGGATGTTGGCTACTGGATGGACCAGGGGAATCCTGGACAGCTCTGTGTGTGCGTGAGCGAGATGGTCTGTACCACAAATTGGAATGGAACAGGGGCCTCTGGGACTTGTATACCCAGGTGTCAGCAAAAGAGGAGCCTTGGACCCAGGGGCAGCTACTGGGCAAACTGAGTGTGTAAGTCCCGCTACTGGAGGGATCTACATTGTACATAAGTGTATATATTCTCACTAATGGACCTCCATCCTGCTCAACCAGAGAGGGGAGTAGGATGAGTTTGTTGGTACTGTACACATTTGTGTGTGCCTGTCTGTGTTGATCTGTGCGACTTGTGTATATTTGTATATGTGGTGTATACGTGTGCTCTATGTGCATGTGACTACACACGTACAACTTCAGTTTCTCTACTGGTTGGTCCCAAGGGCATAGAGCTGTGGCAGCCTCACCTCTCTCAGGCTGCTGGATTTGGCCCTTTATAGTGTTATTCCCAGGGCCTTGCACCTGCAAACCCCAGCACTGTTGTTATGTCAGGTTCTCATGGGACCTGCACTGTGTTTACATGGCACGGTTTTGGTAGCGGGGGGACTGCAGGGGTGGCTTCTGTGAGAAGACACCAGAAGCTGCCCCCATGTCAGACAGAACCAGTTCCAGCTGGCTCCAAGATAGACCTGCCGCTCGCCAAACCTGAGCCAATCGGTGACATTGGTAGCACCTCTATGATAACATATTTAAGAAAGGGCAAAAAATGCTTCACAAAAGCAACTGTGAGAGAAAGGGGTGAGAATATGCGAGAAACAACCCTGCAAACACCAAGGTCAGTGAAGGAGGAAGAAGAGGTGCTCCCCTGGAGCAGAGGTTCCCCTGCAGCCCATGGTGAAGACCATGGTGATGCAGGTTGTCCCCTGCAGACCATGGAGATCCATGATGGAGAAGATACCTACCCTGCAGCCTGCAGAGGACCCCACACAGGTGGATATGCCCTGAAGGAAGCTGCAGCCCAGGAGCAGGTTTTCCGGCAAGACCTGTAACCCTGTGGGGGACCCACACTGGAAAAGACCCATGCTGGAGCAGTTCTTGAAATGCAGCCTCAAGTCAAGTCATGGCACCAAGCCTTGCAGAGTTCAAGGAGTGTCTGGACAATGCTCTTAGTCATATGGTTTAGTTTGAGGTAGTCCTGCGAGGAGCAGAGATTTGGACTTGATGATCCTTATGGGTCCCTTCCAACCTGAGATATTCTATGATAACACCTGCAATATATTGATGACATCATTATGCAGCGCAACACAGCAGAGGAAGTGTTTGAGATAGCTTTCCGAAGAATCAGAATTATTCTTTCCCCTAGTTTTGCCATAAAACAAAGCAAGGTCAAAGGACCTGCACAAGAGATCTGGGTTTTAGGAATAAAATAGCAAGATGGGCTATAGATGATCACAATAGATGTGATCAATAAAATAACAGCTATGTCTCCACCAACTAGCAAAAGAGAAAGACAAGCTTTCTTAGGCATTGTGGTTTTTTTGGAGAATGCACATTCCAGATTATAGTCTGACCGTAAACCCTCTCTATCGAGTAACCCAGAGAAAGAACAGTTTCAAATGGGGCCCTGAGCAGCAACAAGCCTTTGAACAAATTAAACGTGAAATAGTTTGTGCAGTAGCCCTTGGGCCAGTCTGTCCAGGACAAAATGTGAGAAACATGCTTTACGCTGCAGCCAGGGACCATAGTCTCAGCTGGAGGCTCTGACAAAAGCACCTGGAGAGACTCAAGGTCGATCTCTAGGGTTTTGGAGCCAGGGATATCGAGGATCTGAGGCCCATTACACTCAAACTGAAAAAGAAATACTAGCAGCCTATGAAGGAGTTTGAGCTGCTTCAAAAGTAGTTGGTACTGAAGCACAGCTCCTCTTGGCACCTTGATTGCCTGTGCTGGGCTGGACGTTCAAAGGGAGGGTGTGACTGTTCACTCAACTCCTACTCAGATTTTTGGCTAACACAGCTCATGCTAAGGTCTGATGTATGCTGGGAGCAGCACCAACAGGTAAAAGCAAGAGCACCATATAGGCCAGAAAGAGCTGAAAGGCTATTATGCAGCTATTATCACCTGCAGCTCACTGTCTCCTGCAGCTATCATCTTTGCATACTGTATCTGGTAGTTTCTTCAGAATATGCTAACTCACGGAAATGGTGTAGCCAAAATTCCAAGCTGGAAGGTATAAAAACGTCAGCCTACCCAAAAAGTTTTGAAGCAGATCACAGCAGCTGGATTGCTGAGGGTTTTGTGATTCCCAGTGTGACGGGATGCTCGCACCATGACTGAGGAGTTAGGATGAGCACTCTCATTGTCAGCTAAGTAACTATTTGCTCATAGGTGCACAAGTTGCGAGTTACAAATTGGGAGTTGCAAGTTATGAATCAGAGAACTTGCGAGTGAGAAGCCTCATGACTTAAGTGGTGAATTAGTGAATGCACATGACAGACTAGTCTGCTCAAAGGGGATTAAGCCTTTGTTTGCCATATTTCTTTGTTTTCTTTCCTAATGAGCTCATAAAATAAAGTTTAATTTACAGAGTATGTTGTTCTGTAAATTTGAGAGACCAAGACAGACTGTGACAGTCATAGTCATCTGTTGTCATGTGTGTCGTGTGTCGTCGTCCCCCCCCCCGTTGAGGAGAGGGAGTGAGAGAGTCACTGAGTGGGCATCTGATAGCCAGCCAATGTCAACCCACTATAACGAGGCTTATCCAAAACCTCTGGATTACACCTGCCCGGCTCTAATGGTTGAGATATGTGCAGGAAAGAAACAGAGAAGCACAGATAAACTCTTAGTACCTTCACATCCTTAGAACATTTGGAGCAGGAGACTAAAAGGTGATAGTAACTCATTTACCATACCCATCCCACTCAGTGACATAAAACTTATTTAGCGAGCGCTGTGCTTCTGCAACTACCTTGCCTCTAAATTCCCACAATGTACCACATATCAAACTTAGAAATACTAGAACAATCCAATGATTCTATGCTCAACTGTGAGGCTGCTACATGGACTTGACATACAATGTTCAAGGCACTATACAGTTGAACCATTTTGAGTTATAGCTGGCAAAGCATAGCATTACCATTTCTGAGTTAGTAATTAATTTTATTTTCTATTGTATTTTTCTTTCTATAAGTTTGCTTTACACACTAAATTGCTCCTTTTTAGGAGTTTAAAAATGCTCAGAAGACATTGCTAGAGAATTCAGACAAGAAAAAATTAATGGATTAGCAAGTTCACCAGTTCAAACATTAAATTTTATACTCCTCTATTTACCTCATATCAAGGTTTCTATGAAGAGTAATTCAAGTAACCTAGATAACATTTTTACTTGTATATGCAAATGTTGCAGGGAAAAACTAGCAAAAAAAATATGTAGAAAGATCCCTGTCTGATAACTAACTATAGAAATCACCTCTGATTTTTTACATCCTCAATATTTAAGTGTTTGGGATTTTTCCATAATAGCTTCTAAAGAAAACAAAAACAACCAACAACAAAAAAAATAAACCCACAAACAAAAAACCTGAACTGGCTAATTTTTCTGTTCAAAGGAGCAATGAAACTTTTGAAGTATTTGCTACATGAACTAGTAACTAGTGCACAAAAATAAATAAATAAACTAACCATAGAACCTGTTAGTAAATCCTTTTTGTTTCTTGGAGGTTTAGTCCCTGTGTGAGAAATGGGCTGAGTTTTGCTTCAGCTAATTGATATATTTTTGTTACTGTGTCTGTATTGACGGAGGAGGCCCGGTGATAGTGGAGTCTCATCCATTGTACCGAACTAATCCTTAGAAGCGCCTTGGGCTGTCCAGGGGTCCTGGTTTATGGGAAAGACATCTAGGTGAAGACTAACTAAAGACTGATGGCAGACTGATAAGTGGACAAAGGACTGTGAAGGCTGACTAGAGAAGACTGATAAGTGGATGAAGGT
>VXAK01013954.1:86660-96947 GCA_013399435.1 Arenaria interpres | reverse complement strand
TGAAGATACTGTGATTCTGTGATAACTGAATTGCAAAACTAATACAAGCAAAATGTACTATTAATATTTTACCTCTGTATTAATGCATAAAGCTCAAAAACATCTGGAGGAATTGGAATTCTTCATTCACGACACAGCTAAATGGTTGTTACTATGGAGGTTTGTTAATAGGACTTTTATGACTGAGGTGTTTGAATTATTGGTGGAGACCTATTTACAAATGGGTAAAAGGGAGACAGTATATTGTTGATTTTATCCAGTTACTGACGGCTTGGAGGTCCGGTTACTGAGGCTGGTAAATGACTGGATAAAACACTGGTACAAAACCTTTTAAAAAACCCTATTCAATTCAGATTTAAGAACCAGCATACTAAATTGTTCCTCTCTTTTCTAAGGCACCAAAATAAAAAGTTTGGTATCCAGGAGAATTGCAGTTACAAAGATGCATGCTAGAGAATTTGAACTTACACCACCACTAATAGGGCTTGGGATTTTCTGTAGTTCCCAGAAGTTCCTCTTCCTCTACCACCAAAGTAATGCAAAAAAGTCACCAATGCGCTGTGACAGCTCATTCTGGTAAGACTGTCATAAATTTAAAGACTAAATTAGCAGTACGTGCCTGCAAACGATTGATTACCAGCTAATGTCTTCTGTGCAAATTGGACACATACTCATGTATTAACTTACATATTCAACACTATGGAATTGCCAGTGTACCCAAGAAGAAATTATTGTGGCAGGGAGACATTTCTACAAAAATGTAAATAAAACACAGTTATTTTATAATACTTTAAAACTGAAAGGGAAAAAAAAAAAAAAGCTCAAAATTCATTATTTTGAAAAAAAGTTTCTACTTCCATCAAATACACCTTATTAAACCAACAAATGTTTGAAGCTTGTGTGCAGTTCAAAATCTAATCAAGAAAATATTTTAGGGTAAGATTAACTTTCTGGTCTTCTGTATGTTGAGATGGCTTACCTTTTCCTTATGATTTTATTTTTCATCTGATCATTCTTTTTAGCCAAATTTTTTTAATGAGTCAACTTCCCAGAGGCAGGGGGGAAAGTTTTTATGATAAGGGTAGGAGAGATAATCTTAATCAGAAAACAGGTAGGCAACAGAAGGACGCAGTCACCTGAGCTGTAATCCTACGCTGGGAACGTGGCTCAGAGGTGATGGCAGCTATGGGTCAGCTAAATTACAGCTTCTGCATGGACCAAACATGCAATTTCCAGTTTCTGGAGAAATGGGGTGGGGGAAACAAAGCAGTTAGTTTTGGGGAAAACCCACAGTTCTTTATCTTACAGATTCAGTAGAAATACTAGTGAGAAAAAAGACCAACACCCACCAAATGCCTTTATATGCATATATCTAGGAATGTCATATTAGATACAATATATGCCATAAATTTCAGTAGCTACCAAATATACAGCTAGTCTCCTAGAAATTGTATTTAGCTTCATACAGTGATAGTTACTAACTACAACTTGGAAAAATATTCATTTCCAGAGTCTGGGAAGAACAAGAAAAATAATATGGGAACGCTGGATGGTCAGGTACAACAAATCTCAGAGCAATGACATCATGTAATACCTGAATGCTAATGTTCTCTTGTTAGAGAACATTAATATGTGCATACAAGACACCACCTAAAAGTAGGTGAAACAGGTCCTGAAGTCCCATGGGCCTTGCTGGGTTCAGGTAGGGTGATGGGGAAGATAAACACCAGTGAATTCAATCAGGCTGTGTCCTGAAGGGGTGACAGGGACAGGGGTCCTGCATCCTGGGCCCTCCTTCTCACAACCTTCAATAATAATCTTCTCCTGTCATAACAGAACAAAGCTGGTGTGTCATGACTCTGTTGTAGATGTTTTGTCCTGCTTAGCCACGACTCAGCAAATCCCAACTGATGGCAATTTATAGCAAATATGCTGTTAGCTTGCATAAGAACAACAGAAACAAATGAGTGGCTTGGACATGTGCCCAGCTCTGTATAGTGCACACATTAGGGCAGAGGTAACCTACATAGTCATTTCTTCATGCTTCCAACCTTGGCTGGTGAATTTGCACGTGCAAATATTATGGTTGCTTTGAAAATCTCCCAAAGATTTGTTTTGAGTGTTTTATAAATCAGATCACTGGGATAACACTCTGTGACAAAACTTATTCAAAGTATGTTTTCCTCAAGAGTCCTAAGACAGGCCCTCTTCTTCCTTCAGACCTCAAAAATAATTTTCAGCATTTGATGGGAGATGTAATGGGACAAAAACACATTGTGATGAAGGGACTAGTACAGACCAAGAAATTCTGCAGTTACCACTTAGGGGAGGATCAGGTCTGTGTCTTACTTAGGAAAGAAGAAACTTAGCCCACTTTAAATGAACCATACTATCTTACATAGCACATAAGACAATACATACTTTGTAAATTGCAAAGGACACAGATGAAGAAACAAAGCAAAGGAAAAATCCTTGTATGAATTTTTAAGAGGAAACCCAATGACAGTAGGCCTTTCAGTTCAAAGCAAGGAGAGGGGACCACTACTGAGCCACCATAAGGCCTTAATGTAACTTCCCCTGTGTTACATAACAAACATAACAAATAGATTTAGCATTGTTCATGGTGAAAGACTAATATACTAATGTACCATTGGCCCAACCTAACTATAAAGCCTTAGCATATTTGTAAGATTACAATGAAATCACTGACATGCGTTGTCATGAAGAGATTTAGTGTTCTGCTAATTTAACATTATTTGTAGAAGATAGGACAAAAAGTGCAATAATGGCATAGTTAAGACACCTGGGGCAATGAGGAAAGCAGCTTTCACCTCTAAGTTGGTTTCAGGGAATGAACTCCCCTGGGGAAGAGCTGCAGGATGAAGACACAGTAATAAGAGGGGTGCTGTGACTGGTCACTCTTGGATCAGCTCAGTAAGTGACTCAGGAATGATGAATCTGTCCAGAAAATGGAGGAAACGAAGCCTAGAGGGCTATAGGTCATGGTGTCCTAAGCAGCTAAATGGACAACCCAAGGATGACAAGGGTGGGGTCAGCAGAAGGGCACTGGCATTGATGACACTGAGTCATGAGCTTCAGCTGCTATGGTGGCCGTCCTTTTCTTCGGATCACCCTGACCATGTGCGACAGCTTGAGGCCCTGTGCTGTCAATGTGAATGCTCAGGGACAAAAGAAGTGTCTTGCAGACCTTGTAGTGCCTGGAGAATCCAGGGATTTGGGGGCAGCCATCATAACCATAGCAATGTACTTCTAACTCTTCCATGTCTGCACTCTGCTAAGCTTGTTGTAGTTATCCACTGCCATCATCATAGTTATCTTATAGGTATCTTACAGCTGAATACTGCTAAACCATAACTGTAACCACAGTTGGTATGCTTGCCTTACTATGTTTATATATTACAGTTGTATAAACTGTCACACTACACATGCGTCATTTTATGGATCTGACATAGTCACAGTCACTTTTCTTGCTGGGTAATACTTCTGCATTGTCCTGCCTTTCTGCCGCCAGAGCTCTTCTTGCTACCCCTACTACATAGTTAACTTCCAGGACAAGTTGTGTAAAAATTTCTGCTTGTGCCTTCTCCACCCACCCCTAGAGGCATCCGTAAATCATATCCCCTTTACTGTGTCAGCATTCACAGTGACATTTCAACATGTCAGGGTGGGCAGATGGTTTGTAAACAAGGTCTGTCTTTCCAAAATGCCCCAGGTGTTCTAAAAAGGGAGATATAAACCCATCAAACTAGAAAAAAATAATAATTATGAAGTGAAAAGACTAATAGAAGAAGGTGTGCTATGAATACCAGAGATGGACCTACGGTTTTGTTTCATGGTGTGTTAAATTACAAATTAATTCTAAGTAACTAGAGAAACCTGTTTTCATGGAGGAGTTGCAAATACTGACGTGAACAGTATTTGAACGACGATGCTCAAATACCTCTTCTCTGGACAGGTGTGTTATTTACTCTAATCTATGAAGAGAGCCTCTTGATGCATAAAGATAACTTAAAAATTTGCAATAATACAGAACATTTTCTCTGTGCCAGGTAGAAATTTTAACAGTCCCAGTGGCTTGACTAAATGACTTTTAACCCAATCACTCTCTGGGGTATCTGTATGGGGGCTCATGCATTGGCCTTGTAGCATAGCTCACCGAGTAGCAGACTGAGACTTTTTAATGCCAATGTGCAGTTCTGACTCCAGCAACAACACTGGTTTTGCTGAGTTTTCCACTTACCTGAGAGACATTAAAGGTCAAAGACATCTGTATGAAACCATTTCCATTCCAGTACTGACACAGATCAGAAGGAAAGGGATTGGTGAGGCTAACCACAGACTGTTTCATGGAGTAATGCCAGCATTTGATTTGTTCCATAACCAAATCTCTGAGACTTGGCATGAAATTTTGGCTCCATCTTCAATATAATCACAGTGTGGTGAGGTGCTGAAAATATGAGTAACCCCTCATTCTCTGCTTTTCATACAGAAGAGGCAATTTGACATTTGTGGATGCTGTCCTCTCCTCTTAAATGATAAAATAAGGAGGTAAAATTTCCTGACAGTTTTGTGTGTTTGAGAAAAGTCTATGTCATGGCAAACGTGGGAAACCCTTGATTTAGAAAGTGTTCCTTTGCACTTCTCCTGGATACAGAAGATGTCTTATTAACAGTTAAATAGTCCCATCAGTTCCTCAGAGAACATTCAGTTAAGCTGCACATGCTTATGGCTTTTACTCTTCATGTAAACAATACAAAACTTAAGACAAAAATAAAAATGCACCAGATACTGCAATTGTAGAAATTCCCATCTGAAGGATTCTCACCCAGAGACAAAGGAAGCTGAAAACAAATACACAGGAATCTAGAAAATACAAAACAGAACAGCGGTCTGCCTACAGAAGAAAAAAAAAGGAGGGAAAAACCCCCATCAGACCAGAGAGAGAAATATTTTGAGCCATATGGAGATGGATATTATGTCTATCCCTGACAGACAAATTAAAAAAGTTAATCAAACCACAAACATTTAGGTATAATTACTGTTTCATCTTGCAAATATTTGTGCATGTACAGAACTCATTTAGACTTTATCATGAACCCTGGCAACCTTAAGAAAAGGCCTGGCTCCTCACCCGTATCCAAGCTCCATCTACAGGAAGGGAAAGGAGGCTTGGCATTACAAGCAGCAGCTACAAAACAGAGGGTGGCTTCACCTCTCTGTGTCCGACTTTCAAAGGGATGTCCCAGTTGCCCAGTCAAGCGCTGCTAGGGCACAGCAATACTATGGCCATATCCTCTTCCTCCCAGGAAACCATCAACTTCAGGGTGCTTGGCTCTGCAGGAGTAGCAAAAATGGCTAGGCCATATCGTAAAGAGAAGCTAAGCCAAAGTATTTAAGAGCAGCAGTAAGGGCTTTTTGATTTGTAAAAAGGTTATTTTCAAATTGAAATGATTGAGGGTCTATGAATTGGTGATATTGGGTTCTTCTCTTGAATATTGAAAGTATTAGACAGTCTCCTCTGACTTTACAAAACGTACATCACATAAAACCCAACACGACTGCACACTTGCCAAGTGTCTTGTCCAGGTATGTCTAAATTTCTATGATCTTTATTTATACAGCAGTTCATCACCATTGCATATCATAACTTAAAACCATCAGTAATTGCATTTATCAGCTGGATTAGATTTAGTAACTGGAATTGACTTAAAATTCTATTTCCTGCTTATCCTGGACATATACATATTTCCAGTTCAGAGGAAGTATCAGGGCTACTTTGGAGTGAATTATACCAATAGCATGATAGGTACAGATAAGCAGAGTGGGTGACAGGAGCAGAGGCCAAAATATAAACCCTCCCATGTTTAAGAAGTTTGCTCCATATTCCTTCTAAGGGTACCTCCTAGCCATGTGTATGCACATCAGTATATATGTGTGTCTGTGTCAATGCACACAGACCAAAAAAATCATCTGTATGTGCAGGATTATCTCTGTATGCATGGGTTTAAAAACTGCGTCATGATTGGCTGGTTTGCAGTATCATGCACGGCACATCCACAGCCATTTTCTTCCTCAAAACCACTCACTCCCCTGTAACCATATAGCCACTGACATAGCCTAGGGCAGGAGCCAGGAATTGAAGTGTATTTCTTTCCTTTTCTTATTCTCCAGTACTGGACCTTCTGGACACCAGCTTAACAGAGAGAAGGAGCTAGAAACACTTCTGGGAGCTGGACATGCCCCAGGGGTGCAGCTTGTGCTGTGCTTTGCTGTCTACTGATGTCCATCAATGCCCTCTGATTTATTCAGCCCATGACATATTCCCTTCCCATGTTGCTGCCTGCCAGTATTTACTGGCTTTCTTGGGAGGAAGTCCTCCAGGGAGAAGAAAGATGAGTGTTAGATTTTCTGTTCAGAAGAAAAGTTAACAGCACTTCACCTTCACAACAAGTTAATGCATGTGCTCAGGTTGCTCCTGTCTATAATGCTCCCGTGTGTCTGCTGGAAACAGGTACAAAATGCAGTTTGGTGGGTGAGCAAAGGGGCATGGCTTTAAGAAGGGAGACTGGAGGTGGTCTCGATCTCTCAAACCTGTGTGAATTTGATCTATAATGAAGTTTAAAATAAAAAAATATTGCATTTGTTTTTCCATGGCGTTATGTCTGGGGCAGGGTGCTGAGTTCTCCAAATGGAGGTTGGAGGGGAGAGCAGGAGCCAGAGGAAACATCACCTCCTGCATGGTGGTCATTCACATGGAAGCCAGTGGTGGGCAGCCTGGAGCTTGGCTGAGCCCTCTGAGGCAGTCCACGCTCCCTTGTTTCTGATGGCAATAACCTAGCTACACTGGATCTTCCAAAACCACAAGTGTCCATGGTACACAGCACAGCTGCTGTGTACAGCAAAAGTGTGAGGCACTAATGGGCTGAAAAATACCCCATTTCAAGCCTGTCTTTATAAGCCATCTGGATGTGTGTCTGGCTGTAAAATTTATTTTGAACAAAACTTTGTTTGTACATTTTACCTGGTGCCTCTGAGAGTGTGATTTCAGTAGCATGATTACTGCAGATAAGTAAAGCTGATGACAGGAATTGAGTCTGGGACAGAGATGAGGATCTGTTTAAAGAGGGAATACTTGGCAGTACATGAAGGGGTGGAGCGGGAGAGAGCAGAAGATGGGAAGACTTACGACTGTAAGAAAACTGTTCTGCTTCTTCCAGAAGCCCTTGAACACCATACTGTATGGGCTACTCATTTCTCCTGATGGCTAATAGACGACCCCACGTATGGTCACTGCCCCCACTGGTATCAGTATGAGACCATGTCTCAAATTAAGCAGTTTTGCTTCCAGTAGTGTTTCAGGTTAATCTTTCCCTGGTTAAAATGTCACTGAGCACCTTACGCTTGTCGTCACTGGGTTCCTGGATTGAGTTACTTCACACAGAATTCCTCAAATGAGTAAAGAGTTGCTATGTCTGATTAGGACCACTTGAGCTGATAGCAGTTTGTAGATTTTTTATTTTTTTAATGTTATAAGAGGTTTTCTTATTTAACCTTCAAAGTTATACAAAGACAAGGCTACATGAGAGAGACAAGGCAACGACAGACTACTCCAGGTCAGTTTCATTCTCAAAAATAAAGTCTTGTCCTCTCTCTCTCACATCTCTTTCTGTATGACTGGCTGTTGGCTCAAGTTCAACAAGGTTTTTGAGCCATCTCTCTGTCTTGGCAGGCTTTCCCCACTTTCCTTTCTTCACACTTGACCTGCTACACGGACTCTCAGTCTGTAATATTGAATGGACAGTCTCAGTGTCTGCTCTTAAAAGTCTCGGGCATGTGTGCTGTGCAATGTTTTCTGTTTCTCAAAGATACAGCCATTCCAAATGAAATATTTAATTTCTTCCAGTCTCCAATTCCCACACCTTCATCACCACATTATCATAGCTGACCTTGGCAAGCAGGGCCTTAGATCAATCCTTTCTATTCCTATTTGCTTCTGCTTTCTTGATAGCAGCTTAGACAACCTCAGTCTTGGTCCCACAGCACTGCTTCCCTCTTCTTCTTTCTCATCAAATACAGGTGACTTCTTGTCACTATCAATGTTCTTCATGTTCCAGTCGCTACATTTTCTCTCTCTTTTTGTACTGATAAGGTGATCAATACTGCAGAGTAGTTCGCAGTGCCAGAGTTTGCTCCATTTATTTTTCGGGTGAACATCTTCAGAATTTCTCTTTCATTGCCCTTTATACTCAGGGTAGATCAGCAAACTACATTGATAAGATATACTGCTACCTGTCTCACACTAATTATATGATAGATGCTTCTGTGTAATTGCCTTGCTATGCTTTATTAGCTCTTAAAAAGGCTGTTATTTGATTCCGTATTTGCAGAGTACAGAACAACTAGGCTTGCTTAGGTTCCCTGACAATACAAATGTAACTCAGAACAGAAGGAACCCAGATCTCCTGAAGTTTTAGCCGCTGGTGCTCACAAGCACTGGTGCTCCCATTTTTACTTCAGGAAGAACAAAAACGAGCATTTTCACTTCTGGGTATGAATTACTATATTATGAATTCAGGTCTGCACCAAGATGACACATACTCACATCATTAGCCTTAAGTCCTAAGGCACTTTTCACAAGCTTAAAGCTGAGCGTGTTTTTAAAAGGTTTCAGGAATGTGCCTGTAATCTTTAAAATTACCACTGTACTTTGGTTTTCATGAAATTTGTTCACATGGAACAAATTCACATTTCCTTAATTCTAACAATAGATGATTTATTTTAAAACATCACTACAAATGTTTTATTTAAAGGGGACTTTAGGACCAATGCAAATTGAACCAGGAAATAATGCAAAAAAGGAAGAAAGTTACTTTTGCCAACAAGAAGGGGAAAAAAGGCTTTTTTCTTCTGATTGAGCTCTTACATACATTTGTTTTAACAAAAGCTTTATGTGCATGTGTTGTCTCTTCATTGTAGAAAAAGGGCATGGGTGGTCCATGTGATACAAGGCAGGAGGGAGCTGTGTGTATGAAGACTGGATCTGTCCTGCATGAGTTTGGGCAAGTCATTTTACTTCTCTTTGTCTCAGCATCTCCCACCAGAAAATGTAAACGTTTGCAAGACACTACAGTCTACAGAGGATGGATAGCTGCAGGAGCACCAGTGAGAGTTACAGTTAGTAAGGCAAAAGAAGGCAGAGAAAAATGGTGAATGTACTGTTACATCCATAACAAGGCTATGACTTCATTGCACAGTCAGGTGGGAGGAAAAAGAGACTACCAGATAACTGGCAAAGGGGTAAAGAAAATAAGTAAAAACAAGGCATATGAACTTTTGAACATGCTACTGTTGAAACAGTCAGGAACAAACTCCAACCAATATTTCAGATATTTCAAAAACCTTTCCATGTCGCCCCACACAAAGCTTTGCACTCCTATGTGGTCTCTCTCCTCCTCCATAATGCATTAGAAATACCTAATCACCATTGTTATCATCTTTTGTCATGACATTAGATCAGTTCAATCAGATGCAGACAGTGAGGTCAGCATAAAGTATTCAAATGATGACAGAAGCAGTTTGCTATGCATAGAGGAGTTGGTTATTATATCACATTTTAAATTTATAGGTTAGGTTCATCTTTAGCTAAATATCTAGTTATTTAACAGCTGTTATGAGTCTGCCAGAGAGAGGATTAGTTAAAAAAATGTGGCGGTAAGAAATGCTTTAATCTTGAGCTACAATAGAAGAGCAAGTCTGGTCAGGTCATGTCTAATCAAGGTGTAGTACTTAGTACAGTAGTACTTAGGAGTTATCACTGTTCATACAAAACAGGAGATTGTTTGATATAGTTAATCCTGCCATCTTCATATTAACCCTACCAAATTCAGAGATAGTTTGGAGAGATTTTTTTTCAGGGCATGGTACCACACTTGAACACTTTCAGATAAGAGAAGTTTGAAAATGGGTAATAAAGTGTTTTGTCTTATGCAGAGTCTTGTATACTCATAATTCTGTCATGATTCAAGGTTCTTGGGGTTTTCCATGATGGAAATATCTTAATGACTTCTTGCATGTCTTCATGTCACCTCTCTTGTAAACTTACTGGAGACATTGAGACGTGAAGTCAGTGTTGCAGTTTTTATCCATGTCATTTACCTCCAGTAAGGAAGCATAAAGAGAACGCAAAGCTGTAAAGCCTTCAGAATGCCTATTGAAACTATCCTAGTTTGAGCAACAGAGGACTAATTTATCTTCTAATGTTTGGGA
>VXAK01013954.1:25086-85161 GCA_013399435.1 Arenaria interpres | reverse complement strand
TCACATAAGATCTGTCAGAATTATTTATTTTCTTTAATGATAATAACACTAGAAACCTGCAAAAAATTTGCAACATTCAAGCAGAAAAACAGTGAATTAAATCCAGGGAACTTATCCTGTTTAAGCAAGAAATCCAATTCTGTTCTTAAGTAAAATAGAAAGCCTGAGGGAAACTCCTTAAAAACTGCTCTAAAATATATGTTTTGAGTTTATCAATAGTCCTTCTTATTAAGAATTATGTGCTACACTCAGCCTGATTTGCAGCTTTGAATACTTTAGAAGCGGTTTTGGTATTGATTCTTTTCATGTGGTCATACCCACATGGAAATCAGTATATTTTCTGGAAATTCAGGAAAATACTGCAAGCTGATTTAAAAACTAACATTTTCTAAAGACAAACTCCGTATTTGTAACTGAAAATATTCTTAATGTATTCAAAATTTTTTAACCTATCAAGTTATCATCTAACCTTTTGGTGATGGAGTTTCTCAAAAATAGACCTGTTCACACCAGCACAAAATGTGAAATTGCTTTTCATTCTTGACACAGTTGTAGAAATTATCTGCCTCAGGAAGGAACAAAGGAAAATCAAGACTGAGTTTTCACTAATTTTTAGGCATTAATTTTCCACCTAGAAGCAAGTAGGGAAAGAGAACAAAACAAAGAAAAAATTAGTTTTGCATAATTAAAGGAAAACATCCTTCAACTGGAATATGTGCTTTGATGAAAAGGGGCAGAAATAAGGGTGCACTTAAGTGCTTTCCCATACTTTACCTAAAGACCAGCTTGCTCCTGAGAGATGCTCTCAAATGCACAACTTC
The DNA here is from genome assembly GCA_013399435.1 of Arenaria interpres. Classification (NCBI taxonomy): domain Eukaryota; kingdom Metazoa; phylum Chordata; class Aves; order Charadriiformes; family Scolopacidae; genus Arenaria; species Arenaria interpres. The sequence goes on along the minus strand of VXAK01013954.1, from coordinate 84,340 downwards.
GAGCACACCCAATTTCAATATATTCCACATTCAAAGCCTTTCCTGGTTTTAGTCCATTTCTTTCTAAGACTGTAAAGAAAAAGATGTTATCAGCATCTTAACAGAATATATAGCTTAAAAAAGTAATGAAAAGAAGGTACATCCTCAATTCTCATGGAAATTTCCATGATTTCTTAGAGAAGAACACAACACTGAGCAATTATGTGCCTGAAACATTGATTCAGATCTCATGATTTAATTAGCAAATTACACCTTTGTAGAACTTTTCACAGAATGATAGAGGAAAAGTAAGTACGTCTTTAATTAGTCATTCTAAATTATCTCCATATCGGAATTGTTATTTAATGAACACCTCTGATTAAGTTTGTTTCATTAAATTAGGAGATCTGAATCATACTATGAGGCCTGTATAGACTTATGAATGTTAAGGGGGAAGGAAGTTAGTCCAATATGTGTCAGCTTGACCTCTAAATTATTCATCTTTTAGCTAATGTTCTTGGGAGTTGTTGATTTTTTTATTTTATTAATGACCATACCATTCTATGGCTGAACTCCTGTTGTCTTCTTCTTTAGCCTGGCTTTATGAAATAACAGTTAATATGTAAGATCCTAATTTGCAATACCTTAGTGTAATGACCACCCTTAAGACTAAGTGGGTTTGAAAGACAAAACAGCGTTTCAAATATTTACTTTGTTTTGGACCACATGATGTTTTTTTCTGATTGAATCTTTTTTGATTAAAGCTGCAAGTTAGAAAAACCCAGAAAATAAATTAAAATAGTTACACTATAAAAACCTTTACTGTGGTGAGAATCATAATGAGATAAAGATGGGGTTTGCCTTTCATTAGCAGAGTAGCTGTGACAATCTGAATACCTTTATCTCAATGCAATTCTGGTCACAATCTTTGCCATTAAGTGTTGAAACACTTTGAAAGTTCTTGAAAGATCAACAATAGGCAATTTATGTCCCAGGAATTAAATCAGAAATATTACCGCACAGAAAATTCAGGATCTATTACATAGGGCTGTAAGGCTAAAGATTCAAGTGGTAAATCTGAGGCATTCATGATAAATAAGCGTCTTGAGCTGCAATTAAAAAAAGGCCCTTGATTCATTGTCATCCTGATATTTTTTCCTTTATTCATGTTGAGTAATAGCGATCAAACCGTTTTCAATTCAGGTACTTCCATAGTAATGCAATGTACAAAATAAGGAAGGTTATAGGAACAAGTTCTGATTGTTGAAGTTATTCAGAGAAATAAACAGGTTTTGCTTTTTTTTTTCTTTTTCTTTGAAAGATTTAAAATTTAGCTTCCATATCGTTCTATTACTGCAATAGACATTTCTTAGAATTACTAGAATTTACACCACTGTGTCATTAGAATGACTAGAATAACTAGGATTTACTGGAATTACTAGGCTTTACTGGAATTACTAGAATTTACAGCATTATCACTAGAATATGCTCTAATGAGAGGAGAAGTAACCTCTTTATTTACAAAATAAAACAACTACAGTATTCCAAGTTCATTTCAAGAAGTGCAATCTTGGAAAAAAACTGTGAACATTGGAAAAAAACTTCCTGAATATTACTTCTTTAATTTAGAAATAATTTTCCTCCCCAAACAAAAATATATCTCTAAACACAACTAAATCAGATTATTCTCCATTCAGAACGACACACCGAATGGAATTGTTCGTAAGGTGAGTTTATTGTCAGTGTCATCACTGTCAGCTACTGCCAGAATAATATCACAAATTTTCTGTCAAGTTTGGTCCTGTATGGGTAATTAGAGTTGTGTGCTTCTAAATGCCTTTGAGTCACTCTCATGCAACATTTAATAGGGGCAGCTTTAAGGGTAGACAAGAAGTTACAGTGACCAAGAGGCGATTTCTAAAACCCAAGTTATCAGAGAAAACGGCTTCCATTTGAAATTATTAACTTAATTCATCTAGTATTTCATAGAGAAATTTTAATGGGCGGAAAGGTAAAAAGGGTCCCCTACTCCCCCTTGAAAATAGGCTGGTTCTTGTCTAAATTATATTCACAAAATATTTCCAGACACACCGTGTATTACATAAGCCATTTGGATTTGCTATTCACAGTTCACAGCAGTTGCATGTTTTCACCTCTTCCTCAACTTTTTGGTTTAAAAGAGAATAAAAAGGAGTATATATATTTAGTTCTAGACAGAATTAGTAATAAAGTCAATAGGAAATGGTTCAAGTTTAATACCGTTTCTATTCAAGATTAATCCATAAGAAGATTACAATTTTTCAATAGGAAAACTGAGACAAGAAAATTCTGCAGGGTTGTATCGCCCCACGCAAATGGTTGATCAGAGCTCACCGTATCCCCCCGCTACCCAGACTCCATAGTCTGCAGCCGTGAACTGCTTCCCCAGGCACTCAGCACTGGTTTCATCCCTCGGTTAGGCGGCAGCATGAGAGGAATTAGCTGCAATGCTGCTGCACCTCAACACCCCGGTGGCAATGAAACCCCCCCACTTCCAGGCACGGCCCCAGTGCTCTGGAGATGGCACCACGCCAGCCTCAGCAGATCAGGCTCACACAACCCACTGCAAGCCGGAGTGGCAAAAAAGCCGTTTCATTATCCTGGTTTACAGATAAGAAACCAAAGGTCCAGGAAAATAAGGAAAATCGTAATTTTCAGAGAGAGGCAGAGAGAGGATCTGAACTGGGATCATCCAAATTTGCTACCACTGGGATACAGCTGTCTGCACCTCCCTTTCATTACTGAACAAAAGCAGCTACATTTTTGTGACAGCGTACAACTGTCATCTCTAATGGACTATAGGGCAGCCCCAGGTTACAAACACAATCCAACAGGCACTCCAAGTTTTCCTTTTGCTTAAAACTCCTGGGTAATGAATGCCTCCCAAACTACTCAGGACAGGGTTAAAATTAAAATTTCCCCCAGTTTTCACTATGGACTTATTATTGTAACTCCACAACATGGAGCTAAATGACCCAAAAGCATGTTAATGCTGCCGTAGGACACATGAAAGTCATACAACTGCATTTTCCCTGAGTGGGTGTATTCAGCTCATTTAATAAAGATCGTGAGTGACTGCACCTCTTATTTGGCTACGACACACCTCAAGGATAGAGAAGTTTAATAGCATATTAGTCATCTGCCCAGAGGTGAAGTATTTCATAATGAACTGAAAAGCCAGCAAATTGTGTATATGTGTGTGTTTTAATATTACTCTGTTCCTACTAATGAAATTTATGCAAAACACCACAAAAAATGATGAGTGTACATCCATAATGTGACTCAAAGACATTGCAGGTTGAGTTAGGGTGAGGTGTTAAATTATTTATTACATGTCAAGTTTGGTTTTTTCTTTTAATTGCTTTCTTGGTATTTTGAAATGATTCCTGCCGGTGAGTATGAAGCATAAAGGTCAAGAAAAAACGTCACACATTTTTGTTTCTGCTGTACCGTGTGCCTTACCCAATGAAGCAGGCAAAGGCAGGGTTATATAAGGAGTATCCCAAAACACCTATAGGCAGCAAAATTTGATTTTTTTTCATGTTTTAAAAAACATCATGCAAGCTAGGGGTGGGTACAGGTGGGGGAAGCAGGGAAGGACACGGTGATTCAGAGGACTGGCAGTGGAATAAAGAATACATGGAAAATGAGTTTTGCTTGCAGGCGTAGGGATGAGTGATGGCATGGCTGAACTGCCTGCTCACCTTTTGAGCCCTGCCACATACACCCGCAGCCCTGTGGTTTGCCCCATGTGCCTCTCAGGTGTTGGGCTTGGCTGCGAGTGATGCGGGGGCACCGTGACCACCGCTGACCCTACCCTTGACCATCCACCTTGCCCACAGACCACCAGGGTGATGCTGATGGCGAGCACCAGAAAGCTGGTTTTCCTACCCTCTGGGACTTAGCATGGCTGTGTGCACTTCTGTGTTGTCCACCTGACACCTAGGAGAAATGAGAACATGCCTCTTCCACCCAGCTGGGACTTGAAATCAGCTGGAGGTCCAGCAAGCCAAGAGGGACCAGCAGATCTGCAGTGCTGCTTCCTTCACCCGAGAGGAATTCCCTCCCATCCTACCTAAGCCTAGGTACCACTGCTCCTCCAAAACCTCCCCAAGAACCAGTCTTGAGAGCTGCACATGCCGGATGAGCCCCTCATTCTTCCCATAGAAACAGCTGCTCATTTTGGGTTTTGCTCAGGGCATGAGGGACGAGAGACGGCTCCCTTTGGTTGGAATGCACCTCCCGCCGGAGGATTACTCACAGCGCCCGGGTGCCAGCCCACGGCCGGATGGCAGAGCACTGCCTCGCAGCTCTAGCGCTCCTCCTGCGAGTACGGATCTGTGAAAGCTGGCACATTCCCTACTGCTACGAACAGCAATCCCCAAGTTGGGTTGGCAAGCATGCTGGAGGCCAAAGAAGTCCACTGCTTCACCTGGCCTTCAGTTGAAGGCATCTGACCGGGTGGCCAGGCACAAGCTTATAGGATGTCTCTTGTGGCTGTCAGGTCCTTGCGACAAAGGAGAGAGAAAAAGGGGAAAAGAAAAAGAAGAGTCTTCCATTTTTGGCTAAAAGTTTTTTAAAACTCATTGTGAGCGCCTTGGGCACTAGACACTAAATTGACGTCTTTAGATTTCGTTTGTCTGGATTTTTGCTGAATAGTATTTAATAGGATTTTTACCAGTAGGTATATTGTTGCCTGAGAACTTAGTGACTAATGAGCGTTTTAAAACCTATGGTGGCTATCAAGTTTTCTTCCAACTGTTTCCATGGCAAACTTTGTTCTTGTTGGCAGTGTGAAAAGAAAACTTTTCTCGGTTGATTCTGAATTTTTTCCAAACCAGCTCTCCCCATCTTTGTACGCTTTTGAATTGTGCTTAACACTAATGATCATGTAAGGTTGAATGAAAACTTTTGGCTTTTTTTCAGGTTTTGAGGTTTACATAAAACCTCTTTACAAAAATGACAGTCTTGGTCCTGTAAATGTCTCACACATGAAATTTCACAGTACTTGAAGTTTTGCTGTGCCTAGTGAGGGCAGAGCAAATTCACTTACGAAGGACAAGAGGGAGCTCTTTGGCTTTTTGAAAATCACTCTTCTGAATGCATGCCTCGGCAGAGGTATGCTATAAATTGCTATTTCCAGAAACCAGTGGAAAAATCTTTAACAGTATAAGAAGAAACTATTTCCTTTTCATGTTAGCATATTTATGGAATTCTAACCCACCTGTTGCTGTTTTAGAACAAGTATATACAGTACTTTTTACCTAACTGGAGGGAAGTTTGCTTCTGATTTTTAATTATTGTTATGTAGAAACAATCTCAAAGACAAATCTGTGCAGCATCAAAGCACCACGCTACAAAGGGCCTGATACTGTTATGTATTGACTAACATCAGAGATAAATCTTGCTTACTTCAAGCAGGATTGATATTAGCCTGTGCTTCTCTAACTACTGCCTACTAATAAGGCATTGTTTATAAATTATGCACTCCTACTTACATAAACCACTTTCTCTTCATGTTATTGACTCTTTCAAAAATTTCTCATTTGAAGCCAACAGGGAAGTTGGCTGGCAAGACACTAGGAAGAAGCTTAGAGATAAAGTACAAGCCTCTAAACATTTTTTTTTTCAGAAATTAAAGAGTTATTTTTCTTACATTCCCTAAAACAAAAGTGTGGTTCTTGGGGCTTACACTTTGCATGTCAAAACTCAGCTTTCTGTAATATTCCTCCTGATTTATGGTTTTAGGAGTGATTAAAATAAACATTTTTTTTTTAAAAAAAGCAAACGTACAAGCATGTGGTTCACAATTTTTTCAAACTTGTCTTTTTAAATTTGTATTGTGTTGATTTTGTTCTGTCCCAAAATAGGATATAATCAGAAAGTAATCAAAATGCATTCTTTCCTTTTTTAAAGAACTATTTCAGTGCCTGAGAAAAATGTAATCATTGAGAAAGAAGAACTAATTCGTTGGGATAGTGATCTTCAAAAGTTACATGACATAACCATCATACATGATAAAAATAATTTATTAAAGAAAACATATTTCAATTTCAAGCTTCCATGAAATTCCACTGAAAAATGAAATAAGATGGTGATGTCACAGTGGGCTATGTAAGCACCGTTACGGGTATAGATCACTTTATAGTCATGCACACGGAGTAACGAGAAAGTGTGAACCAGCTCCGCAATAAAGGCAAATATTTTGCAGGAACTTTTGCATCTTATCTCACCAGCAATTTACAAACAAGAAGGAGGAAAAAGACCCAAGCAAGTTGTGTAACCCAGATCTAAGGCAGTCTCAGACATCACATACCGTGACTTCTTTCAAAAAGGATCCCATAGCAACATAAGCTGCTTATGAAATTTCTGTTAATATTTCTTAAAATTTAGGTAAAATTCAATGTCAGATTTTAAAAGCATTAGTAAACTCTCATGAGTCATTCTTACTCACCCAAGCAACCTGTTTTCAGTGTAAAGAGGTGGTAGACTCATGCACCGCAATTGTACCGCTTTTAATTTCTTTTTTAAACAAAATAACTAGCTCTCTTACCATGTACCCACTTGTTAGGTGAGAGGGAATATGCCTTAAAAATTTATAAATTAGAGCAGGGATATGAAGTTCAATCAGACTATTGCGTAGTCTTATAGACAATTATTGGAGCTCCGTCAAACCAAAACATACCCAGTGATGGCTCTGCCGGCCACCTTTACTCCACATAGGAACAATTTCATTACAATAAAGAATGTAAAATAATAAATGCTATATTTCCTATGATATCAGAAATCAAGGAAATAAGGGAAACTTAGTGTGCTATTAAAAAATATGCCAAGTGTGTCGGGAGAGGATGCAATTCCTTTTACAAAGATTTTGACCTCCCCTGTAAGTGCATTCACACGTCTGCATTGCTGTATGAAAATCTGAATAATGTATACAAAGAAAGCAATAAATAAAGAAAAACAATCCAATAGAAATATCATCTAAACAAAGTTCTTCCATAATCCAGTGTCCTGAATTAAGGATAAGAAGGGGGAAGAACAGAATCATCCGCTTCAAATACATCAAATTTATAAAGACACTGGCATACACGGAAGAAGCAAGAGAGGATCAGTTGTGGCATTTCAGAGAATGCACAGCCCACATATTCCCACCACAGCCTATTATTGGGCAAACAACCCCTGCTCCATCCTACAGCTCTTTGGCCCGCAGAATGTGGACCGGAATCAACGGTCTGGGAGCAGAACGAAACTTCCAGAAACAGGCAGGAGCAATTTACTCTCAGATTCCACTCCTCCAAACCTCACAGCCTGCGGTGGCTCTGAGGCAAGCCGAGCTCTAACTTTCCACAAACAGCTGCAGGCAACGTGTATGAGCTGGGAATGGTCATTTCGGTACCTGGCACCAATGAGGAGGGCCTGATGGAACCACAGCCCACCCCTGAAGAGCAGCCTGCACCACTTGGCTCACCCTGCTGTTCCCTTTGCTGCTCCAAACTCTATCCATCTGTTTGAAGCCTTATATGTGTATTTTAATTTGCAAAGTGCCTCTGAGCACCACATAAGACAAAAGAAGCAATGGAGAGGAAAAGAAGTTAAATGAATCTTTCAAAGCTTCAGATACTACTGAATGGGGAGACTCCAAAATGGCAAAAAGTGGTTTTCCAGCCCGTAAAGTCAGTAAGTCTGTTTCACTTCAAGAAAAAGACACTTTTTTTCCAAAGTCATCAACACTTTATTGAGCTTTATAGGCCCACCTTCATTTTTGCTATTTTATGTATGCTTATAGATAAATATATGTTTGCATGTGCATATTTCTGTGTTTGGTACATAAACAGAAGCACAGATACGTATTGGTTCCACCTCTTTCATTTCCCCATTCACACAAATGCTGATATAATTGCTTATAAAGAAGCCCCTTACCATAAACCTATTTGCAGTGCTTTTATTTAATTGGTATCCAGAAATAAGGTGGACAGCCAGTGCCATATACAGGTCCTGAGAAACCTCTGCAGGGACCTCTGGCCTAAAATCAATACAATTCTCTCTAAAAATGGCCAAATACAGAGAAGTGGAGGCTGCAGTGACAAAAGCACTGCAAGCAAGAGAATTTGTATGAAATTTTTGCCAGTGTGAAACAGGCGCACAACATTACCTCAACATTGAATTAGCATGCTAGTGTCTTAGTTTTCAAATGCACATTGAGCATACTCGGGGAATGTCTGAGACTTTTTATATTCTGGAAATCCTCAAGACTTTTTTGGCTACATTTGTAGTTGAAGAGCTGTGTTCATTAGGTAAAATCCTACGTAATATTAAGTAGGCAAGTCCAGAGTAACAAACTGTGGCTGCACGAGTGGTTCTGTCCCAGCCTTACCGTGCTGCCCTCCCTGCCATGTCTGAATTTTGCATAATATCAATATGTAATTTATATGCATGCATACGTACACATGCATGCATGCATGCACTTGCCTATACAAGGTGAGGGAACATTCCCATCCTTATGATTCCCTGTTCAAGAGGAAACTTGACCTAGGAGCAATGGCCAGCACACTCACTCTATTTATTTCCAAAACATTAACATTTGTTTTGATGACTTACATGAGTTGTAGAAGACCACGTATTTTTGCTGCACTTCTGTCCACCATATAATGACCAGCAAACAAAGTGAAAACCCTGTTAATTATTGTGACACTGCACATGTGTAAGACCTACTTTTCAGCACTGGGAACCTCTCTCAGTTCACGTCTTCCCAATTTCCTTCTCAGTGGAAGACTGGACAGAACAGTCCAGTTCAAAATGAGTTTTTAAGACCAGTTCTCGTTCTTTGAAAATCAACAGAGTTTTGCCTTTGACAATGTGACACACTTCAAATTTATCTCTGGTATAAAAGAAACATGAAAAGTACAGCTGTTTTTCCACCACACTGAGCAATTAATATAATGAAATTGACTGTTTCAAGACATACTAAAAAAATAATGATTCTATTGCTCTTCATTGCTCTGATTTCTTGCCTGTTAGTATTTAGGGAAAAGCTTCAATCTCCTACAACATAGCTTATAAAAAACAAATAAACCTTCTGCTATAATTCCAAAATTAAATAATGAATAGAATAACTGTGCACCTTTCATCTACTCTGACATATTTTATAAACACTGTAAATGCAAATATTGCAGCTGTATATAGCATTTGCACATGCTAATATTTGCAGTAGGAATTTGTCATATTTATCTTATTACAGTTTCCTTGAATTATGAATATAGCATTAGATTGGTAAGACTGAAAAAGGAAGAAGAGTATAGGCAACAAGCACTAGCAGTTAACTTATATCAAACCTAAACAACTAAACTGTGATATTATTGCAATAGTTTACTTTTGTCTACTTCATAGTCTTTTTTGCTGTTAACACTTGAATTGTCCCTACTGTCTCGGAAGTATCAATTTCTGCAGGCTGAAATTCCCTGTCCAGACAACATGTGCCTCCCAGGCAACAGAATAAAAGCTCTTTTCTCCCGCATGCCAAGTGCACGGGTAACCTTGGAGTTAAAGGGAATCATTGCAACAGTAGTGAGAATATCCTCCGTCTCTCTCCCTGCTCAGTTTGTTCCATTCCTCAGGGCAACAGGAGTCTCAGCAGGCCGACCTAATCTATTAATATCACAGAAGAGCTTTCATACACTAAACATAGCTTTTGGGGTGAGTAAGGAACAAGTTGTGTTAGATATCTTGGTGCAAAATTTGTAAAAGCACAGTGGACATAAATTCAGGCTGCTGAAAAGATGTCCTACAAGAATAAGCACCATAAAGTGAGGGTGTAAGAAGACAATTCTTTGGAATATTTTTCTTTTCTGTCCTGTAGTGTACAGTAACTAACACATCCCAGCAAGTGCATTTAGATGCTGCATTTCAGTAAGTCAAGTAATCCCCCTAAATTTTTTTATTTTCTTTTTAGAGTGTGGGCAGTCCAGCAGCATAACTGAAGGGAATCATATAGGCATTACAGTGGATGACAATCTGAAAATTAGCCAGCAGGTCACAGCTGTTGACAACAAAGAAACCAACCAACCCACAAGCTAAACAAATCAAACCAAACAAAAATCCCCGCCAAATTGCTGTCAGTGGTGGAACTAATGAAATGGGAAATTGCATTTATTCTCTTCCAAACCAACAGCTGCAGCTACTCCCTCCCTCCTTTCATCTTCCCCCAAAAATACTTGCAGCACACTGCCACATTTTAAAAATTTCCCTCTTGATGCTCCCTTCTCTGCCTCGTGATGGGTAAGCCAGGTATGAACTGTAACAACAGAGTGGACAGGACATACACGTCAACCCCTCAACCAGTCAGGTGTCTCCAGGAGGGTTGCTGAGCTCTCTGTTAACCTGCCCAGTGACTGATTTTTCACAAACTCATAAGAAACTATGGATCCTCATGCATTCTTCTGACAAATTTGGTTGAAATAGACCAGTATATTAAACATTTGTTCAGGAAAGCTGGCAGGTATGGAACGAGGTAGGGCACAGCATAAGCTCCTCAGAAAGAATCAGGGAAAGGAACTTATCCTGGGATGTTATTCAGAGGAGTGATATGTAACAGACTTGGGAGCTAATTATTCTAACACTGATTACAGTTTAAGGGCTGTGTCCTTTCTTGGATCGGACTTTTAAAGAGAGATTAACTGCAAAGAACTCAGAATACAAAAATGGTAAGAGACTGGGAAAACATAGTGTAAAAGGTGAAATCAGTGGTAGGTATGTTCAGCTTTGGTATAAAAAGATAGAGATGGGAGGTTATGTAAAAGATTTTAGTGAAGTGATAAATTGCTCTCCATGTCCGGGAAAGAAGAGACTAACTTAATTAGCAGCAAAAAAATCTGGGTTAAACACTAGGAAAAAAAAGAAGTGCTGGTAGGAACAGTCAAACAGGCTTTGCAAGGCAGTGCACAATCAACTACCGTGGAGATTTTTAATGGCAATTTACACAAGCACAGTCTTTTGCAGGGACTTTCAGCTTTACATTCTGTCACTGCACCTTAAACCTTTTTCTTTGGAGAGATGCTGGGGACACACTGAGGACCACTACAGATACATCAGCACAACTTAGGCTCCATTTGCATAATTTGTTAGATTTCCAAAATGTAAATTGGTGTTCCAGTGATAAATCTGAGAAAAATCCAGTCAAGAAAATGTGAATCTTGCCATAGGCTTCAGTTAATTTAGGCTCAGGATCTGAATGCACGAAGACAACATACCTGTGTATTGTAGCATCTAACAGGGAGAAATGCTCTCTGTTCATACTCTTTGTTTTACCAAACCAGTGAAACAAAATCAATTAAAAGTAAAAATGAAATATTTCTCAAGCTCCCCCCTTGTGAGGATTCCAGTCTAAGGATTAAAGCAATGAAAATTAAGCTGTGAGTCCAAAGTCATGTAATCATTTCCCAGTAAAGATTAATAATAAGCTTTGTTTTGTGGTTATTTCCCTCTCCTCCCTCTCCCAAAATACTTTAAAAAAAACAAGTTAATGACTCTAGAGACAACTCTTAATTTATGGAGAAGTTATTTTAGCCAGTATTTCCATATAGGACAAACTGGACTCAAACAGCTTTGTTTTGTTTTTCGTCTGGGGCCCAGTAAGGTATCAGTCCTACAAATCTGTTCACCTGTGGACAATCCTCCATGAACTAAGAGCTTACTAATTTCAAGCGGGACATTTGTGTGACTAAAAATCCATAAGCAAAGATTTTCAAAGATCAGGACCTAGAACTACATCCTGAATATAAGAACTGAAAGGCAGATTCTTTCTTGGTTGTTATACTGCAAAGGGGATGTTACTATGAAGCACTTTATAAGATTTTTAAAAATGCACAAGCTGGACTACAGCTGACATTATTTTAAGAAAGTTAAATTGCATTAAAAGTAATGTATAAGTAGTTTACAAACACTGTACTTCATCCATCCATTCATATTAATACAGAAATGTGAGTGAATTTGGTTTGTTAGATTTTGCAAAAAGGAAAATGCCAGAATTACGGCCTCTCTTAGATATACACTTCATATCTAACACATCATTTTCTTGTTCTTAGTGTATTAGGTCTGACAGTAAGTAGTTTTTTACTACAATCCTGCTACAGGAACAATTCTGAACTTTGACACAGGAGGAACTGAAACATGAGATACAGACACAGGCACTTGTTGAAACAGCAACAGAATAGATAGGAGAACTCACATGTTGGTACTCAGCATAAATTTTATTTAACATGGCAATTGAAAGGTGGATCAAAGGATTGGCCAGATGCATAATAGTCTAGTGAAGTCTCCCCTTATTATTCTCTTAATACTCTGCTTAATTTTCAGGGAAGAAAGCTCTCTAAATCTAGTATTTTGAAAATAATAACTAACGGTACATGAGTCACATTTCTTGGCAGCTTTCAGGTTGTTCTGATTGGTAATGTCATGTAGTTATCTTGGTACGAGAATTTCAGGTCTTGGGGACTCAAATCCCTTACCACACACATTTTTTTAAGCGTGTGAGTAGTCCAATAAGAGCAAATATGGTAACCCCCATGCAAAATGTGTGGCTGGATCTGAGGCCAAGAATTACACATATAAGAGAGGGAAAAGAGGAAATTCCACAATAATGACTGGAGCACAGTCAGAAGAAAGGTAGAGGTGCCAAGGCAGCAGCCGTTTCCTGATCCACAGCCCTGAGCTGCACCATTTAAAGTTATCATATCTGGTCCCAAGTCAATGGACACAAAAGATCAACAGCTAAAGAAAAACACCTCCAACAAGACAGTGCCAAATTTGCACCATCACAGGAACCCAAGGTTATATTTGCACCCCCAAAAATTCATGCAATGCTTGCATGTTCAAAAGATTTCAAAATCACCAAATATCTCGCTTTGCTAAAAATCCCAGTGCCAGGAGCCATACGATTGACTCAAAGCAGAAAGCATTTCAAGTGAATCATACATCCAGGCAAGCCCAGACAGGACATTACATATCAATTGGCCATCTTAATGGTTATCTCTCTTTAGGAACTTCAGTGTCAACAAAACCCCTGGCAAACACAGACCAATCTCACATGCCGGGCCCAGACCTGTAATCCTTCCCGTGATAAAATTCCCACAGGTAGCAGTGGAAATTTTACCTGAAGATCTGCACAGCTCTGTTGTTTGTGTGAAGGTCAGAGCTGAGTCTTCTGTAGCGAACAAGTAGCTACGCACATCTTCATACTACCACGTTGCACCCTGACTAGAGAGCCTCCAGCAGAGTACCTGAGGAACAGGGAGTGAAGAAAAAGTGTGGTCTCCCTCCCCTGACACAGTTTATGCATCAGCTTATCAACCCTCCTTCCTAAACACCCCTCAACTGCCATGGGAAGTCACTCAACAGAAATTTTGTCCAATACTCAAGGTTTATTTTCTGCCATGCTTACATGCCAAGTGGGAAACTTACAAAAATACACCAGGAAAAATGCATTGCTTAGTTAAATGGTTCTACTGTCAACACAGTGGGTATGAGCTCTGTGATCTACAATAACCTGAAACTGGCAAGACAGCTTCGGCCAGCGCTCCTATGGCTAAGCATCAGCAATTCAGGCTTATGGGAATATATCAGATGGCCTCCCCTCTCCAGTCCTTAACTAAAACTCTATCAAATTCTCCAGTGAGTCAGGCTCTTCTACTAAATTCAGCCGTAGAGTCCCTTAGAATGGAAGTCAGCTAATGATGAGGTGGTTTAAGGACCACTAGTGGAAAAACTTAACTATCAACTATGGTATGGAAAACATCTAAAGTCAGCTGAAGCTGAGGAGGAGGAATTTTATCTGTTTGCATGTTTTTTTTGTTCTTCCGACAACTGGATTTCTAATATCATATTAAATCCAGAAAGCTGAGTAACCTCCACCTGCAGGATTGTCATACTACTTCAACCACAACTGAGGTATTTCTCTTCCAGCTTTGTTTAACTGCCCACTTGGAGGCAGTTGTCCTCACTGAAGGCAGGTGTATATGGCGGGACAATGCTTTGCACATTTGCTGTAAACTGTGTAGCATGAGTTATAAGATTTAACCCATAAAAACTTCAGAGATCATCAGATAGAATATAAAAGCAAAATTTTTCTTACAAGTAATCATTAAAAGCCTTGCAGCTTTTCTTCCAAAGAGGAGACATCTCTCTGGTATTTCATTGGCCCAACTATCTTGCATTTATTTTCAACTGAAAACATCTTTTTGTACTCCTCCTAAAAATTGCCACACAACTGTTTTGATGCCAAAACCCTCCCATTTTCCACCCCGCAGACAGTTTCAGCAGAGGGGTGAAGCAATGGCAAAATGCAGCCTTACTTCTATGAATTATGTGAACAGTGGGATTATTTTCCACAAAGGTCTTTGGAACGTTCATTCCAGAAGCTGCTGTCCAAAATCAACAGCAGGAACTCGGACTGTTAAGGAAAGTGGTTCAATGTAATCAGTGCATAACCTCTATTTTAAGAGTTACTAACATTTAAATTCAGTCATAAAATACAGATAAAAACCACATGATATCATTTCAAATTAATAAGTAATCAATATCTTAAATAAAGTCTCTGGCATGGCATGAAAGTAGAATTTTAGGGTGGAATGGCCATTGCACGACAAATATGAAACAAAGCCAAGCCCAGTCACAGCAGATCATCGAAGTGTCAGAAGAACTAACTCTCTTGCTATGACCAAGTAATGATGATGTTTCATCTTGGGCTTCAGTGATTAGCCAATATGGTGTCTTTCATGGAGTTATTTCAATTTGGAAGATGAACTGCTAATATAAATAGTTTTCAATTTTATGGATATCTATTTAACAAAAAATATAGATATATACAAAGTTATTTTTCCTGGAATCTAATAGAAACGAACAACAGCAGTAAATTTTAGTCATCAGTGTGCTTGGAGGGCTCTGCATTTGAGAGAACTGTACTCACAATTGCTTCCTTTGCTGGCTTAGTTGACAAATAATTCCCTCCTCCCTGCGTTTTTGCTGGTAGTACCAGCTAAATGCCTGAAACTACACAGCCTGGCCCCACCGTAACTTTCCAGCCACTGCTATTCAGGGCTGCGTTTAACTGCTCCTTCCACTCAGCCTGGCAGAAAGGATGCCAAACGTAGCTATTGGCCCAAACCAAGCCTCCAGCTGTCTCTGGTTCAGCTTCTGACGCCTGGCAGGCATTGAAACTCTCCACAGCAACAATTCCGTCCCTGGAACTGCCTTTTTCTTCTACTGAAGCTGGCAAAATATCACTGCGGCTAACACTAGAAGTGTAGACATTCAAAACAGGTTCAGGCAGCTACATTTTATAGACTGGGATGAAAAGAAAAATAATCAGGAAGTATGATATAATTACAGTGTAATAAAACTATAAACAGTGTTAATACATTAATTTAATATTTGGCTTTCTCATCTGGGTGTACAAATCCACAGATGTCCAATTGTTTCCATTTTAGGTTTGAAGAAGTATTTTTTTTGACTGATGTCCATCAGTAGATACCTATTTTTTTCATCACAATGCAGAATAAAAGGTGTCAAAAATACTACCAAGGGAAGCTCATCTCCCCAAAGAATAAGAAAAAAATATAAAAGAAAAACTCCCATCGTATTATAAAGATTTCATTTGTCTGGGTGTGAAAAAACCTCTACTGGAGCAAAATGTTTATAAAAGTAGGGAAGGTAAAACATTACTACTACTAGAAAAAAATGTTCTTGACATTCAACTTTCTGACTCCCTTCTGAACGTCTGTGCTGAAATTCTGAAGCCCTCGGAAAACATGTTTCAGATGAGGCCCATAAGTGCACAATTGTCCTGGCTAAAACCTTCTCATGCTGAAAGCAAGGTCACCAGAGCCGAGCGAGGGAAAATCATTATAGCCTTAATTTTCAGAGGGGCAAGAAAGTTGGCTAATGAGAGCATGGCTAGTGAGGAGAGATTTACGTTCACCCCTCCTGAAGAGGTGATGCTTGCAGGAAGGGACAGCATCACACAGGAGATCTGTGACTCATGGCAGTAAAGGCTGGGTGGGAGGGAACAGAGTTGAAGGGAGAGAAGTGTGTGGGATGCAGCATTTGTTCCAGGGAAGGACTGCAGATGAGGACAAGAGGGAGACTGCAGGAAGCAAAGATTGTCATGAAATTTGGAGAGACATCAGATGGTCATTCACCAAATTCAGAGCTGGACCAAACCTTACTGCCAGCAGAAAACTCGTGGAGGTTCACCAGTTGCTTGTTTGAATAGAGTGAGCAAACATAATCGTCTGAGAATACCAGCTTTTTTTATATCGAGAATGAGCCTGTGAAACTTGTTTTGATTTGCTTAATTTAAGCTACCTCTCCAGAGAAGAAACCCTGAGACTCCTTGGGAACAGGGCATACTATTGTTCTTTATTTACTTACTTTTTATACTTGAAAAAGTACCAGGAAAAGATGCATTGGATGAAGAAGGTAACACCAATAGCATTTAAACAGTTGATCTTGGGTGTCAAAGAGAGCATTTATGTGTCTTTTCCTTGTTACAACAAATGCAAAGCTGCCACAAAGCACTCCACCCCTTATTTAAAGTGAGAGTTTCTGAATATGAAAGTCACCAGACCAAAAGCTGTTTATGCCGCCTACAGAGGACAGAGGTGTTCCAAGTATGCTCCATATCACTTATCAACAATAATATTCCTGCAATTGACTCATGGTTCTGCTGAAGTCTGAAAAGCCTGTTGTATTTTTTCAGAAAAAAAAAACAACAAAAAACCTCCTGCAAAATGATATTAAAATAATTGCGTACATACACAGTACTGTAGGGAATTCTGCATATGCCTACTACAAATAAATTTGAATCACTCATAAGTAGGGCAGAAACCTCTGAATTACGGCAAGTAAGACAAACGTCAGTAAAAACAGCTAGCCATTAGACCAATGATGTTTAGGGATTACATGGTGAGATTTAAGGAGGTAATCTCATTTAGTCCGTGTGGGATGGAATGAATGTGTGCCACCGTGGATCTCACACTGTCCTTCAGAGTCTTCATGTTGCTTTTCTGCGTAATTGCTGGTGTTGTACAAGTTGAGAACAAAGCACTATATTTTTCAGATGATCAAATGCCCCTTTGCAGATTATCACTTTGAAAAACTCATTATTTAAGAACAGGTCTGAACAGAGGACATAACCTAAATACCTTCAATGCAGGCAGTGATCTTCTCACAAGCCATTTCACCCCAAATTTCTTTTGAAGAGAATGCAGTGCTTGCTTACTTTCCTACCAACAGTACAAAGTCAGCTTTGGGCAATATTTTAAAATAATATGAAAAACTGGAAAAAAATTAAACGGTTGAAAAAATTGCAGTTTCTTAGGCAATGGGTATAAAATTCTATCTTTTCAGCTATGCAATTCCAAGTGTTACTATAAACAGGATCACAGTGCTCTTTGCTAAAATGAATGATCTGAAAAAAGATTATCACAGTTGCTTATAAGGATCACAATACATTTTTATCATTCCACCCTAAAACAAAAAATAGTATAATTTTTAAAAATTCTTCAGAAAGCTCAAGTCAACAACATATTTTTATAGACATCTCACTCTATATATGTATAAGATACATATGCACAGAGATATATAAATTTATATGTATAAAAAATAAACCCCAGCCTTACCTACAGTGAAAATCTTGCAGTCATATAAGAACGAAGTGAGGTGAAGCCCTTACTCATAACGAGAATCAGACCGTGAGAGGAAAGAAGGTGAAATCTGGAAGCTAGTTCCTGCTCGAAAAACCACGACCGTGAGGAAGGCTGTAAGTTTCTCTATGAATCAGCCAAACATCTGATCTCTGGGGATAATTAACTGCCTGAAAATAAATGCATCTGGAATCTTTTTTGTGAAATAGGAGGTAGGAAAAGAATAGAAGCAACATAAATAACAAAGCTCAGCAGCTTTTCTCAGATAACTGCTGTAAAAGGATTTCACAATTCCTTGGTAAAAATCAGTGAATTTTGAACACAAAGCAAAGAAAGTAAAAATTTTGGCAGCAGCCAGTACTTTTTGATCTACACAAGTAAAGAAAAAAGAAATTGCAGAATTACTGAAGTAGTAGTAGTATCACATTTTTAAAAACGAAAATGCTGCAAATTAAAATGTTTATATGCTTTTTTAACACAGACATAATGACCAGCTGGAGTGCAGGCTTCCTGCAGCACACAGATAACATGGGTGTCTCTTCACAAACTGACAAACAACACGAAATACAAATCAAAGCTGAGACACCATTTCTAACTTGCACAAGTGTAGCAAAAATATAAGCCCAGTTAAATTTCCCTAGGCAAATTTGGTGTTCTTGCACTCCATGTGTTCTGTAAATACAGTCTAAATGATGATGACTGAGGCAATTATATGCAAAAACAATTGGAAATATGGTCTGAATTAGACATTTACTTGCCCAACTATGTATACTGTAATGTGTGTTTATGTATTATAGCTTTATCTTATATAGGGTATTTAAAATGGCTTTAATTAACTCAGAATATGAGAAATACTTAAAGATGCTTAGATATATTAATGTGTATCTTTCTGGTACGCATTACAGGCAGAGGGTAAAAATACTCATAAAAGCAAATAGCCCTCTTATTGCAAGTTATTTAATTACTTCAAACTAAATGTAAGGGCCAGAGGTGCACCACCCTAATAATGCACTTTCCTTTAAAACCAAAAGCTTGTGGAACTGAGCTGTTTGATTTGTCCACTCCTGGGTACAATGTGGATATTCAAATGCTACTCTCCAACTGTGAGGAAATTTGCATTCTTTAGAAAAATCAGATTCCTGGCAGTGAAGTGGCTATTCATTGACTTTGGAACATTCAATGCTGTCTTAAGACACCACAACCAACCGATAGCTGCAATTGACATATTATTATTTTTCCTTGAACGAGCAAATCCCTTTAAGAGGTGTTAAAGAAACACACACACACAAAGAATAGGATCACAGGGTACTGAATTGTAAACAGTACTTTACACAGTTCTATAAAAAAGAAAATAAAATCAGTTCTGACCTGCTGAAAACGCAAATTATATGTTCTGCGATTTGCTCCTGCTGCTAATAGGTTTTAAGGGAAAGGCAATGCTGAATACTGAGCAGTTACATGTCCTTATCACAGAAACATATTACCACAGACAGCAATCACACAGAAACAGAGCGTAAAAGAAGTTGTGACAGTTTCCCAAAAAACATTACAACAGATGAATATAAGAAGGCGGCAAAAAGCGCTATGCAGAGGGCAGAAGTTCACATGAAGAAAATCAGATTCTTCCAAGAGGAGATCATGAACCTTTGTCCAGGTGGTAACCTAACATTTGTTTCTCATCTCCTCCACCTTTGCATCTCCCACTGGTTTCAGCTGGGATGAATGCACGGATGGATATAAAGCCCTAGCTGTGTCCACAGCATTACACAAAGAATTTCCTTGGGGTGCAAGTGAACTTTAAACCATTTTCAGTGCCCAGCTGTAGGATGTTGGTAGAAGAAGCTCTGCAGGAGGACATTTTGGTACAGTGCCCCTGAGGACTGGAAGTCTGGAGAGACTGAGTGCAGTTGCCACCATGCAGGTGACTATCGGGGAACATTTTTTCGTGTTTCAGTCTCTCAGCAGCCCATGACATGAGAAAAGCCTCCCTGATCCCCTAGTGTATACTCTGGGCAGCCCACCCATTCCTCAGGAACCCCTCACGCGTCACTGCCAAATGGGTGCTCTGCTGCCTGTCACACATCCCACATAGGTGAGGAGGTTTGCTCTAACCACACCCCGTTTCAACTACAGCTAGATTATTCCTCATCGGAACGGTTGTGTGTAGGTGGATTTTGAAAGCCCCGGGTTTCACTCTGCTTTGAACAAATTCTACTGCCAAACACTGGTGTTCAGAGGGGTTCCTGGAACTGGTTGTGAAGCCAAAGTCAGTGCAGAGCCATGGGGTCCCCTACAGATGCCCCTGTCAGAAGAGTTGGGTTTTATTTGTGCTGAATCAAGTCCTTGCACATCTTCTCCCCCCTCTCTTTTTGACTGTTCATGTCTTCTGTGGGCTGGGATTCCTTTCTACAATATGTGCATAGACCCTGGGAGAACCAATTGAGGTTTCCAGGTATTTCTACAAAAGAGAGTAATATACGTTTTTCTGCTGGATGTTCTAGAGCTACCTTAGCCATTTTTTGTACTTACTGTCTCCTAGTTTACATACCATCATATCCATTTGCTTATACAGATGCAAATATGACTGGTGTCAGGAAGCCTGCATTTGGATCAGATTTCATATAATTTATGAATTTTCTCTCTTATGGTCCCTTCAGACCTTAGTACCACGATGGCTTCCTTCTCTTCCCTTAAAAGGTTTGCATTAATGAGGAAGAAAAAATGCTGTCATTCCAGTGGCAAGGAAAACCAGACATCTATTCCGTTGGGTCTTCTCTTTGAATTTCCCTTAAAATTGCACAGTCTCTGCTGCACCATAGTATCTTTTCCCTTGTTTTGCCATAAGGGCCAGCAATTACCTAATGATAACAGCAAGCCAAGACTGAATATGCTTTATATTAATTTATATTCCCGTCATCTGAGTAGCAGCCATTCTGGGAAGAAAGTAAGGAGGAAATTTCACACAGGCTGGAATTTTCAGGAGTGTATTTACTGTATGTAACAACTTTTGGAGATTTCTGACCTAACTAAAAAGAGAATTATCTCCTTACATCCAAGGGCGCTGGAATGTGTATACACACAAACCCACAGATGGGATAGATTCCTCTCCAAAAGACTCATGGTCCAGCCCAAAGAACACCATGGCATGTATCCATCATTCTGGAGGTGCTCCCAAATACCTGAAGCCACATCTGGTGTAAAGAGACAAGCCAGTGCACAGAGGTTATATTAGGTGTTTCATAGGGTCATAGTCACAGGGATTCCTTATGTCACCAAGACTTCCCCAGTCTATTCTTTTTGAGTCATAAGTACCAAAGTCAGCCATGTGTCTCCACACATTTCTCCAGCTTTGAAAGAGAAGCACAAATCCTGGCTTGGACCTGGTGAATATGTATGGGCTGTCTCCTCAAGGGTGATCCAGGGCCACTCTCAGGGCCAGATCAGTTACCCATGCAGAGATTAAATCTGTTGGTGCAGAGACCACTCTGCTTTTCCTACCTCATCCCAGTACAAAGGCACTGATAACTAAATGCTAGCTAGAGATAAAGTGTTCTTGACGTGACTCACTTTTCAATGGCATAAAGTTAACAAACCCATTACCTTTCCACCAGTGACACACAATTAATAGGGAAGATATTGACTGGCAATATGTAACACATCAGCTGCTCCAGTGCAATTGTCTGTGTCCTCTTACAGTCTCAGAAGACAGAAATTGTATAAAAAGAAGAAACTATGCCCTTTCAACTGTAATTACTAGGAATAGATAAATGAGTTTGTCTAAGATGAGAGAACCAGCACGATTACCAATCTGAAATCTAAGTCTGAAGGCCTGGATGTGCTTCAAGCCTTCTCCTTCTGTCCCAGGCCATGTACTCATTGCTGACAAGACACAGACCCAGTAACTGCAAGGTTTTCTGGTGACTCATATCCATGAAAATTCCTGGCATGCAACATCTAATGAGTAAATCCTCAAATGAGCTTGCTCATGGTGTCACCAAGCAGGAAAGCTGAGAGTCCTGCAGAAGGGTGTGTAAGAGACAAGAAGGTCATGGGTAGCAGCATGCAGACATGGGAAAGTAAGTGAGGTTTTACTCAATTACCTCCACAGGACATAGGAAAAGTGATGGCTTTTCTTGATTTTGTTAGCTAGACCAGCCATGCAAAGAAAAGCAGTCCAGTGGGAAGCAAGAACCCTGCCAGAGGAGAAGTTGAAAAACCAGCACCTTTACAAAAGAGGGAGATGGCCATAGGAATCATCCAGGTACAATAAGCAGCAAACTATAAGGTGTTATGGGATGGGATGGTGTAATGATACCTCCAGGGTAGAGGTGTCTCGATATGGATGCAATAGCTAGATGGCTATTAACTGCAAGAAAGGGAATCTGGAGTTGCAGGTGACTAAATGGCTACAAAAATATACAACTTGCATATATTTGCAAGGTAGGTTGATCAGGAAGGGACCAACCTAGGAATTTTTCCAGATGCTGGCTTTTTCATCAGAAAATGACAGTTCATTTAAAACAAGTATTTGCAAGGAAAAGGGCAAGCTTGAGGACTGTCATCTGTTCACACAAATTTTACCCAGCTTGGCAAAACATTTGGTTTAAAAGTTTGCAACTAAAAATATTTTAGCTAACTTGGAGAGAAAGAAACCTATATTGTAAGTAAAACTAAATTGAATTTCTTTAAATTTAAAAATATTTTATGTGCAAGTGATGAAAAACTATATGAATAGTTTCAGTGCTTTAAAAACATCTTGAGTGATACAAATCATTATTGTTTTTAAAAGTTCATTAATAAAACAGATCTTTATGTTTAATTTTTGGAGGAATTAAGTGCTATTTAGCTCATTCACCAGCTGTGCTCCTGATGCTCTGGTTAGAAAATGTTTCAGGGGGGAGATGAGTCTTTCTCTTGAAGGATAAAACCATAGATATAACTTTTGTGTCATTGTAAGTGACATTATGAGGTTCAAAATTTTCTAAAAGAGAAGCCAGGCTCAAGTAATTTTATTTCATCAGTACCTGTCCACCCCACCCCACTTCACAGCCAATACACCTTTAGACACCTGCTCAGCAAAAAATAAAATTAAAAAAAAAATATCTAAATGGGATTAAGTGGAGCTTGATTGAAACGGCCCAGTCCAGGCAATTTGTGTTTGGTGACTAAATGAAAACATGGAGCACAATTTTTTTCAAGGTGATGGAAGGGGGAGGGGGAGAAAAAGCCTAACTTTAAGAAGCATTATCTGAGTCATCATGCAATTAAAGTCTGTGGGCTGATCTTGGGTCTGTTCCACCTGCTTTGCACCAATTCCAGTGGTATTATACAGTTCAAAACCTAACTCAGTTGCTCATCAAATTATGCCTTTGGCGTAAGGAAATCCCCAGAAATCAATCTTTAAACATTTCCTCCTGGGCTTTTGTGTAAGGGGCAGGGCCAGTGAAAGGGAATGTGGCTTGGGACATCCACAGGGTCCAACTAGTCTTTGGCTTCTGGGGTGGTCCCCTGGGGCCACAGTCTGTGGGTGCTAAATTCACTAGCCCATGGCTACCTTAATTTACACTGGTGGCTGTTATCAGGTAGCACCAAAATATGGCACATAAATATTTTGAACCAGAGACCAACCACAGGAAGAAAGCAAGCTGCACTTTGTGCCTGCAGGTAAGATAAGTTCACTGTTCATGAATGCAAAACTAATAGACCGATTCTTTTAAAACAAGTCTCTTCCTTAGATTGCAAGGAGATATACAAAAGGAGCTGAGTTTCAACTGAATCCACTTAGCTCACGCTTAGTTACGCAAGTGCAACATTCGGGGGAGGGATGTGAAAGACCAGAGGAGACACAAAACAGAAAGGACAAAGTTGCTTCAACATAATCTTTCCTAAAAATGAAGCGATGCTACGCAAAGGCTGGGATGAGTCTTATTTCCGTAAAAAGTCCAGAACAACATGAGTGGGCAATAAAAGGAAAGGAAACGAGGAGGGCAGATCTGCCTGGCCATCTTGAGGACTTCCTTGCAAACCCAGATTAGCTTCTTATCAAACGCCTTAAAAGATGTGTCAGAAGCTGCACAATACCATATGGTGTGGCAAAAACCTGAAGTCGGTAGGATGTTTTAGAAAGATTGCTGGTAAACCAGAACGCTCCCTTAAGCCCAAGTTTTGCTCAGAGAAAGACTTTGCCTTGCCCTCCTCCACCCCAGCAACAGGTACGGCACAAAACACAGTGCAAAAATTCCCAAAGCCCCATGCTCCACTACAAGCAAGTACTGAACTGTGTCTTTCAGAAGGGAAACAAAGGAGCTTGCTCCTAGTATTGAAGGTTTTATACAAATAATAACTGAGAAAGATTGTCTGGAAAAACAAAGGAGCAGTTTTCTAATGAAAGCTGTATTCCAGTTTGCAGCTGGTCTTTTGGTTTTTTTTGGGTTTTTTTTTTGCAATACACAGGAGCCTGCAACTTAGCAATCATGACTGCAATCAGCCAGTTTTGCTCATTTCTCATCACATATCCCAATTAATTGGTAACTCCTCATTCTAAAATATTAGTCACCCCATAAACTCTTTGATGTTTATCGGTAATCACTCTGAAACGGCATGTTTTTTTCTACTGCTCAGTTTACCTTCTCAGTGCCGTGAATATCCGCACCAGTTAGCTTAGACAAGGAAATACTAAAAATCTTGACATATTGGAAGGATAAATGCGTGTGCATGGGTATATAATATTTTTATGTATATATTCATACATGCACAAACACATACCCAAAAATACTTCTACTGAAGTGTAGTGAGTTTTGAAGAGAACTTGGCACTACTGAAAGATTCATAGAAACGAACCTGAAAATTGGTTGTCAAATAATGCAAACCAAGGCACAGAACACCATATACTGTATTAAATACTTTGAGCTTACTGAGTTGCTTGCTTGGACTTGCAGGAGAAACCTGAAAACTGAGATATATAGTCAGTATGAAACAGCACTTAGGAGTATGTGCTTTGCCTCCTACTCCTGCATATTTTATCTTTTATGTAAATTCTGACTTTAATGATAGGTAATCTTCAAAGAGGTGTTGGAAGATCTCTGAGAGAGAAGTTGAATACAAGGAATAGACTGGGTACAGTCACAAATCAAGGGGTGGAGTGAGGAAACAACCTTGGATCTGTAGGACAAACACTCAACGGCATGAGGGGGCTAAACGTGGCAGTGAATCAGACACAAGGAAGATTTCCTCCTCAGGGAAAGGGAGGGGAAGATCAAGGACTCCGGTGCAGGGAGACAATCTGGAAAGAAGAGTTTGCCTGACATGGAAAAGAAGAAAGATTTAAGAGACCTGTGGGTGGCAGAGCAGGGACGTAAAGCCATTGTTGAAGTAACAAAAATTTCAGATTTTGTAACCTGCAAGTCTAAGTCATCCTCTGGAAACTCGTATCCCTGACTGTTGTCCGTAGGTAGCGTCTTAGACAGCATCTACTTCAAAGCTTCAGTGAGGACCCCAAAGACAACTTGAAAAAACTGAGTTTACAACAAATCAACATATAAAACTTACCCAGGAAAAATGGAAAAATCCTCCTGGAGTTATTGGTACAATGTATTCTAGGCCTGACCACTAGTGTTGGAAGAGAAGTGAAGGAAGAGAAAGATGCCACCACAAGTCATTACACAAAAACAAAGACCTGATGCTTTATAACCTTATACTCTCTCAATATATGTATGTATAGTAGTATATATATATACACTATATATGTATATATACACCCTGTGTGTCTATATTCTCTCTCTCTTTGTACATATATGTTAGTATAAGCACTTTCCTAGCTTCCAACAAACAGATGAGAATGAACTGGAGAAGTAATGATGATCTTGTAATCAAAAGGAAAAGCCACTGGCTGTTTACGTCCACCTATAGTTTGGTTAGAGCAGAACAACACTGGATCCTGTTAAAGGATAGATTGCAATTGGACGTATGTTGAAATACAAGAGACTGCAAAGCAGGCTCCCTGCCTGAGTACGTACCAGTCTTCCAAAATTATCATAGTGTGTGACAGCTGTGGCACAGCCCCCTGCGTTAGCGGTGAAACTGCACTGCAACAGAAGGAGGACAGAGAAAGGAATTGGAGCCCCTGCATCTCCTTTGCTCTTAGAAATGCTGCGTATTGCCTGAACCTGTGGGAGTCCTTGTTTGGTATCACCTCCTGCTTCTCCCACTAAATGTATGAATACTAAGGCAGGTGGATGTGAACCAGAGACAAATTCCCTTCTCACACTTTGGAATGACAATCTGAGATAACCCCATCTCACTTTAAGGAACCTAAGTCAAAGCTGAATTTTATTGAATACTCATGTTTGAATATTCTTCAGCTGCTAAAATGAGGTATATTATTGTTTTTAATTTATGTATTCAAGCACTATTAGATGACTCATTTGATGAATAATAGTATCAAATAGTTCACTTGATGTTTAGTTCTTCCTGACTTTCAATGCCCTTGTTTTCCATCAATATCAGAAAAACCTTCATTATGTGGAAATGTTATCTTTCCGTGTCTGGGAAATTTGGGGTTTAGAGTGAGAAACCCAACAAACTGTCACTGCTGTGATTTCCCCTATTTAGTATAATCAAGAACCCACTCCCGCAAATTCCTGAGCAAAGGATTCCTGGTGGGTTCCCACTGGAAGGACAACACACCCATGAGGCTTCCCTGCAAAGAACACTGGTCAACCATCATGTTCTTTGAACTGGCACCACCCCTCAGTTGCTTCCTGAGATTTCTAAAATGAATTATTGCTGATTTGAAGGAGTTACAACAACCTCTGGAACCATATCCTTCCAAAGTGCAGAAAATAGTACAGTTGCTCAACAGTCTGGATTATCATATGAATACAATGCATTTAGAGATAACTACGTCTGTTAAATGCAACCCTACAAAAAGGAAGAATCTCTACTTTGTTTCCTGAAGAACAGGCACAGAAAAAAAATGCAGAGATCCATACCTTTGCTTAAGCAGATTAGGTGGTATTTGAGAACAGAGATCTCTGTTATGATAAGGAATGCTATTAGTACATTTACTTGTCAAGAATATGCCAAGAAAACAGCATCAAAATAATTTCTTTCTGGTCAAAAAAATTGGCTTTGTACAAAAGAAGAAATAATTCTGCTGAAGAATGAGAATAGAGATAGGGCTCAGTGAAAGCAAGCACTTCAACCCATTTGAATTGAAAAAGTCTTTTAATTGTACATTCACTTCTATGCTGTTGTGTTTTCTTGGCACAAATATTCAAGAAAAGCAAATATTAAACTCCAGTCCTGGAATACTAACTATGAGTAAAATACAAGCCTGAGCAGCGTCCAGCATTTCATTTATGCAATATTTGCACTTCCACATATGCCTTCAACAAGCAGGGTAACATATTAAGTAGGTCTGCTCTGCACAAGGGCAAACTTCAAAGAAAACGCTGAATTCTGTAGTCCATATGAATATTGTTACCTCAGGGTCTGACTCTCTCCCTCCTTTTGCAATTTGCACAACAGCAGTTTACCATGTAAGTCTTTGAGTCAGCAAGGGCAAAACAGCATCACAGCAGGATGGTGCCCATTCTGCTTGCAGGCTGCATGTGTGGAAAAAAAAAAATAAAATTTTTGTGCATATTTCAATAAAGAGCACAAATGTTCTTCAAACCAAATCAGCAAATCTTCAGTAAGAAGCAATAGTGTGCATAGCACAAGCAGCTCACTTTGGGTGTAACACTGACTAGTTTCTATTTTTTAAATCTTTGCCTAGCACTGTGGATACAAACTGCTCTCAAGCAATGGGTATCTGACTTAGCACCACATCCTGGGTACCTATCTTCATGGGAGGAGAACAATCACAAGATGGATTTATTGCCATCAAGTTATTAGCACTATTAGGCATGGATAAGTAGCATCAAACAACAAAATCACAAATAAATCCAATCTTACTTGTAATTTTTGAAAGCATACAGCACAACACGTATATTAAAGCTTCATATAGGAGCCTATGTTTAAACATAAAGGAGATACTATCAAGGTTGTTTTACATCAGTTTCCGTGAGGTTTTTCATATGCTTAAAGTGAAGGGGTTTTCTGTGACAAACGGGTAATTTTTCACTCAGTAATTGCTAGAATATGGTTCCTGAGGGACATGGTTTAGTGATGGATTTGGCAGTGTTAGAATAATGGTTGGACTAGATGATCTTAAAGGACTTTTCCAACTAAACAATTCTATGATTCTCTGTTGGTGAAGCCACAAACACAGTGAAGCCAGCAGCAGTTTCGTCCTTGACTTTGGTGAGGACATAATTTCATACACATAATGAGGACATAATTTAGAGCACGAATATACTGGCATATATTGGTTTTCACTGTACAAGTATATTTGTACCTCACATTAATTATATTCACAAATTCTACCAAATTATCCTTTTAATAAGTATTTCACAACTTTCTCTCTTTTAATCTGTTAAAAAATATTTTTTCTTATATTCTTGGGGTTTTTTCCTTTTAGGTAGAAAAAGAATATATCAAAATGCTCCATTTCTGTGATGCTTGAACTAGGAAAATTGGTTAAGACTGTGTATAAAACTGACAGCTAATACACACAAATTTCACAATGCCCAAAACAAGACAAAATCTGTTTGTGGTTTAAAGCAGAATCTGTTTGAAAAGCAGGTGTTCTCTCAGAGCATTTAAAATGCAAATATTATGACAAATGCATAAAAAACAATGAAGTCGATAATCTAAAAACTGTAGATAAAAATTTAGATTGTATGTCTAGGTAGCTAAATATCCAGGCTGAGACAAACAGGAGGCAAAGAATTAACTAGAAGTGGATGTATTATTTTTAATAATTAAGAAGAACTATTTCTAATAAAAGTGGGGGGAAATTCAAACCCAGGAACAAAAATGCTCATAAAAAAAGGATTGATAAAAAAAGAGAGAAATCACTGATACAGGTCTAAGGCTGCTACAGTATAAATGTGTATTCAGGGATTAGGAAGGTATTTCTACATTCATATGAAGGATTAACATTTTATTTCTACTTTGAGTGGAAAAGAGAACATGGGTAAGAAGTAAGAAGAGATATGGACTGCCATCTAGAAAACAGTACTGACTACTTACTGCAAAAAGTTCATGCCTGTGGTGTGGCTCATTTAACATAATCAGAGTAGAGATATTTTTCATACACAGTGTTATCAATGTTAGTAGGCTGAGAGCTGAAAGAACTGAAAATGATTCTAAAATCAGGCCCTGATCCAACAAAGTACTTAAATACGTGCATAACGAGGGACATGAGCAGTCTAATTTGCCACTGCAGCAATATGCAGAGTTACGGACACGTTCAAGGGCTTTGCTGGACACATTTTAGTCACACACTAAAACACACACAGCCTAAAAGAAAATTACTATGCCATTTATTTTGTTATTCAATCCTCCTATGCAGGGAGTCTTTGTCAGAAAAAAAAAAAAAGGTACAGTTACAGGTACAGTTCCAGTTACAAACAGAAACCAAATCAATGCCCATTTAAACAGTCAGAAGGGACCATTTTAAACCCCAAAGCACTGTGAGTCAAGGATGGGGGGGGACACAGGATACTACTACATTTCTGCTTTCTTCCAATCAAACACTAAGTCTACGCCCTGTCCTGAAAACTCTGCTTTTTTCTGAGGTGGTCGGTCTTCTGTGAGGTCCTGCTTCTGCACTGCCAAGGTGTTGGCAGCAGGACCTGCTTTGGATAAATACTTGCCAGGAAGCCCTAAAGTCTCAGATTGCTACAGCAATCCCAGTTAGTCCATAATACGGTTCTTCCTTTAGCCGGGAGGATCTGAGAAGAGCAAATCGGATTTCATCTAGAACAGGGTTAGCTACCAGATGCTTCTATAGTGACTGCCAGTTTGGGTCACACATCAACCAGTGACCCAGCATGGGCAATCTTCTAGTCTAGCAAATTCTCCCGGGCCTTCCTCACCTGCCTCTCCCCAGCATACTAAGATAGGTCACGAATACCAATCAAAGTGCGGTGGTGGGATTTTGCTTTGGAAAGAAATGACTAAGTGGAGCATGTTATTTCTTTTGATCTCAACAAAGAAGTATAAGGAAAGCATAAAGGGTATGTTTATGTGGGTAAAAGTGTGTTTTAGAGCGCACACACACACATATTGCTGTTGGCACTAAGCATAATG
Organism: Arenaria interpres; assembly: GCA_013399435.1. Classification (NCBI taxonomy): domain Eukaryota; kingdom Metazoa; phylum Chordata; class Aves; order Charadriiformes; family Scolopacidae; genus Arenaria; species Arenaria interpres. The sequence continues at coordinate 54,428 of VXAK01013954.1, read as the reverse complement.
TATAAAATTAAGACAAATATTTACAATTTAAATCCGGTTTGATTTATACTATTTGTTTTCTTTTGAATGTCACCTTTGACAGCAAAATTGTATCAGTCATATAAGTGATTGATTGTATCAGTCACATAAGTTCTTATTATTTTATTGCTAATATGCATTTAGCTTTCACTTGCCAACAATGAACAGGAGCTCTATAGTATTTGCACTTCACTGCTATGAAAACATATGTTAGTATTATAAATGAAAGCCTACACAGCTTTTTCATAGACTTTCCTCTTCTTTCTCTCTTTCTCAAAGGAGCACCCTAGTTCCACTAAAAATAGTCAGATGAGGGAATTTATCTACAAAAGCAATGCCAAAGATATCCATTAATAAATAAAGTTTATGTTTAAAAGCACAACTACAACTCAAATGAAGACAACCAATCAGAAAAAAGCAACCTACAAAACTTTGGCATTGTATCTCTTCAGCATTGTACTTTTCAAAGGTTTGAGCTTCTGTAAATGATTTATACCATATAAAAACTGTATATATACTGTATATAACTAAAATAAAGCGTAAGGACACAGAACAAACTTTAAGTGTAATGAAGTTGAATTTTAATGTTTTACTGCCTTGATATTGCAAACTTCAATTTATCAATGCAGTTCTGCAAGGTTTTTTTTAACTCCTCACACATACAGACATTTCACAGAAGCCAATGAAATTGCTGCCAGAAAGGCAAATCAAGATAATCACGGACTGCAAAACTTGCTAATACATTAGGATTTACAAAATCACATACACATCACCACATACGCATGAACCTGTACATATGCTGCATTGAGCTTCTGCTATTTTAATCGTTATAGTTGTGTAACTAACACAACCTGCTACAGAATCTCCAAACACTGCATTTTAAGGAGATGTAGATTTTCTATTTTATATAGAAGTAAAGATGTAAAAAGAAGAAGTAGGCAGTTTTTCTGAATAGGTATCTTGATCTCCTTTATCATGATGGCCCAGTGCCAGCATCTAACAGATCACACACCAGGACAAAGAGAAGTTAATTACTGTGTGTAAACCTAGTTCTTTTTATGACTCATTTGTTCTCAATGAGGTTTTCCTTATGCCAACTGTTACAACAGTACAGTCATTGCATTTTTTACAATTAATGCAAATTCCAGCACTCTGCTGCCGTCAAAAAATGACAACACCCATCCAATGTTAAAACTTGAATACTTTTTTCCAGTTGTCAGAAGATACAGTTATGTTACATCCGGTGCTTCATCCTGCAGCCTCTACTCATATGAGTGTTTTATCTGATTAATGATTTTGACGCAGATGCCCTTGAGTCAAAACTGTTGCAATGTAATTGCTGTCTTCAGGGATTCCCAAGCACGGCCTGCATAACTTTTGCATGCAGCTTGGAAAGGTACTTAAATCTTCGCCATCCCAAGTCACATGGCAGACCCATCTTGCTGCCCACTCTCTAGAGAGATGTCCTGCTCCCTGCCCTCCCTGAATACAGTTTTGAAACCTCTGCTTTAGGCTTGTCCCCATAGGGGACAAGGAAAACACACTGAACGTTGTAAACCCTTCACTCAAAAGCTACACAGGGAAACCAGTCAACATGTGAAGGATGGAAAGGAGCTGTGGTGCTCCACTATATCAAATGGCAATCTCCCAAATCCCCCCCAAAAAACAAACCCAAGGACAACAGCACCTACAGAAACCCTGTATGACCCAGAACTGTTTCTACAATGAAACAGAGCTGCTGTTTTCCAGCAGGGAGAGTTCCTCATTTAATTTAGCCATGGCACTTTCTACTATGGATCTTTCAGAGGAGGTATCATTCACACAGGTATCATTTGTAAGATACTCAGTGGCACTTCTGATAGAGAAGTTGTGACATCTATTGTCAAATTTGTCTTCTTTTCATAACAGTGATATTCTGTTTACCTCTTTTTTTTATGCTTTCATGCCATTTGCACTGACAATATTTAAGGGAAAAGAGTTTGAAGACATGGAGGAGGAATTGTGAAAGTAACTGGAAATGACTTGTTTCTCACAACTACTTATTCAGTATAAGATGACCAGCTTGCATACCTTTACATAACCCATTACCTTACTCCCATCCTTAAGTTATAATTAAGTGCTTCAAAGACTATAATTTACATAATAACAATGTTGCATTTTGTCTAGCACCGATGGAAGGCCAAAAGGAAGGGAGCAAAGAGTTTATGAGATCCCATATTTGTAAGATTTTATGTTATTACTGTAAAATTGTTAGATTTGTAAGATTTTCTGCTACTTTTGGCAGTCTAGACAGCAGCCTGTAAGGCATCTACAGATGTAATTTTTTATTTTATATATTAAGTAACTATACATGGAAAATAAGCAATCATCAAAATAACATACAAATAAGTAAAGTATTTTTCCAAAGAAGGTCAGGACATTGTAACTGTCCCAGAAATTAAAGGGACTAAAAAATTCATACACTAGCCTTGAATCAGAGCAAGAGGAAAACAAACAAACAAAAAATGGTAACAGAGCTATCTTATGGCTTAGAAAGCACACTTCACTGCCAAAGAATCCCTCTGTGATGCAGGGCAATTCATTCATCAAGGACACATGATTTGCCATGGTTGCTGTTCCATGGTTTAGAAAGCTATTTGCAACCCAATTCATTTCACTCATTAGCATAGAGCACACTCCCCACATGTTACTGAGGGTGGTAATATGTTGGAAAGCTCTAAACCAGATTTATACCAAGAAACCATACTCTGGAATCTCTAAAGTGTAGTACTAATGCAGCCTTTTAAGAAACATTACTGGACAAAAATTTACAACTATTCCCTTTGATTTTCATTTTCAAAGATCTCAATTAAGGTTCATCAACATGGATGATGATGTTATAATCCTTCATGATGAAGGAAAACCATCCCTTTTATTTTCCAAACAGGAAGCATGGATGCAAAGAGAGGTTAAAAGCATTGCACCCGTTTTCAGAGCAGTCTGTGAAAAAACTAGAGCACTGAAAAAAAACATGAGGAAGCTGAATGCTGGAAGAGGGTCAAAGGGCTGAACAGGTCTGACTCCCCCAACAAACTACATTTGAATCAGTGGGCCAAATTAAACCAAATGGGACAGAAGAACAGAGGCCTCAGAATTACTGTGTTTCCACAATTTTCATAACAGGCAGCCAAGGACAAGAGGAAAAAAAAAATCATCTACTTGCGCCCTTCAAAGCTGGAGCTTAATCCCTAAAAGGCTCAGTCTTGATGTGCAAACTCACAGGAAGACAGGATTGCTGATTTCTGCTATTCACACAACTGTCTGATTCTTCTGTGGCCTCTGTACATTTCAGTAGCAAATTCCCAAAAGCCTTAATGTTTTGAAAGGACATGATCTACTGCTGAACTTGTCAGATCCAGTTCTTCCCACACCAAGCATAGCAGTGGTGATGTCAAGCTCTGAGGATCACTGTATGTAGTGTTGAGCACTCATCTTGCTGACAATGTACTATGTTTCTGCTGGTCCTAACTCGCCAGATCTCACATGCCTTTTTTGAAATAACCTCTCAGGACCAAGATTTTGCTGGGACTGGAACATTGCTGCTGAAACAGCAGCGTCCCAAATGGTCTCTATTGATGAGGCCAAAGAGAACATGGCCCAAAAGTAAAATCAGTGCTATAATACCTGTAATAATAAATACAAGCTCTTTCAAAATGAGAAAAAAAGAAATCATTTGTAGAACGAAAGAAGGCAAAAATATGTCAACAAAATATTCAAGCTTATTGAAAAGTAAGGGGTGCCATCCAGAGGAATCTGGACAGGCTTGAGAGGTGGGCTCGTGCAAACATCATGAAGTTCAAGAAGGCCAAGCGCAAGGACCTGCAAGTGGGTCACACCAATCTCAAGCACAAATACAGGTTGGGCAGAGAATGGATTGAGAGCAGTCATGAGGAGAAGGGCTTGGGGGTGTTGGTGGATGAGAAGCTCAACATGAGCCAGCAACATGCACTCACAGCCCAGAAAGCCAACCACATCCTGGAATGCACGAGAAGTGTGGCCACCAGGCCACGGGAGATGATTCTGCCCCTCTATTCTGCTCTATTCTCCGTAAGAAGAACATGGACCTGTTAGAATGGGTCCGGTGGAGGGCCACAAAGACGATGAGAAGGCTGGAGCACCTCTCCTATGAAGACAGGCTGAGAGAATTGGGGTTGTTGAGCTTGGGGGACAGAAGGCTCCGGCAAGACTTTATAGCAGCCTCTCCGTACCTGAAGGGGGCCTACAGGAAAGATGGGGAGGGACTCATTGTCAGGGAATGGAGTGATACGACAAGGGGTAATGGTTTTAAACTGAAAGAGGAGAAATTTATGCTAGATATTAGGAAGAACTTCTTTACTGTGAGGGTGGTGAGGCACAGGAAAAGGTTGCCCAGGGAAGTTGTGGCTGCCCCATCCCTGGAGGTGTTCAAGGCCAGGCTGGATGGGGCTTTGAATAACCTGGTTTAGTGGGAGGTGTCCCTGCTCATGGTGGGGGGTTGGAACTAGGTCATCTTTGAGGTGTTTTGCAACCCAAACCATTTTATGATTCTCTGATTCTATGATTTACACTTATTCTTGAAAAGGTAGAAATGTAATTGTCCCACAGGGACATGGGCACAGATAACTTCTTCCAGAGGGCAAGTCAGATATTTCACAAGGAGTTTCTTACAAGGAGTCAGTCATCCTCACTGACTACATACAAATATCCTTCAGACAACAGTCCAGGAGTGAAAACTTACCTGCAAGTCATGGCCATGTAATGCGCTGTCTGAGAGTAGAAGTAAAGAGGTTCACAAAGACACCAAACCCAAAAGGCAAGCAGTTCTTCCATGGGAGGAAATAGATCCCAACTGCATGTCAGCCCTTGTAAGGATAATGCAACTCTATTTCCACCCTAACTGCCGAAGGACATCATCCCTCACTGAGTAACTAATTCCCAAATTCCAATCCTCCGTTAAAGCAAAGAGTCCTTAATCCAGGCAGGGCTCAGTTTTAAGCCTTGTCTTAAACTGCTCCTTTCAGCTCTAGCACTCACACTTGTGAGGCAACACCTCCTTCACTGATGGTGATACCTCCTGAACGCAGCTCACCTGCACCCACAACAGGACATCTGACTAAGGGATGATTAATACCCGTAAAAAGTGATAGGCTTCCACTTGAATGTAGCAGGGGTTTAAGGCAAACACTTAAGGGCAGTGACAATATCAGAGTAACCACCTGTGTTAATGCATGTTAATTAGTATATTTCACAACCCTAAATCACTAGAGATAACACTTTGCTCAGGCACTGCTGAGTAAATGAAGTATAAAGGGGTGGAAAATTAATTTCAATTCATTACCTTGAGGGGAGAAGGCAAATATTCAGTATGCAAAGTAGATCCATGCCTCTCTGGCTTGGTGCCACTTCCTTTGGCAGCATTCTTGCTCCTTGCATGCACCTTGATAGGGAGTAACTCTGATTCAGACTGATTCCAGCTCAGCTTTCCTAGGAAATTCAGTGCGTTTCTGTTTGTTGCGTGCCTCAGGCAGTTGCCAGGCCTCTCTTTCCAGATCCAATTTGAACCCCATAGTCATCAAATAAGTAGAGTTGTCAAGACTGGCAGAAACGGACCCATGTGAATCACCTCACAGTAAAAAGGGCAAGTAAATTGGATGGCTCTTTCATGATATGGTCATCCTTTTGGTTGGCTCTGAGGACACTGACATGCCAGAGGCATAAAGGCTGTGACTGAGGAAAGAAGATCTAATTTCTCTGTTATTTCCCTGTTGTTGATATACCATATAGAACCCTAATTTTTGCAGAGAAATATCTGGTGACTCAAGTTTTGCTTGACCATTTCCTCATCTACTATGAAGCAGTTAAACTGTCATAATTTCACCATATGTTGCTATTCTTGAAGATATTTGCTCGTCCAGTGACTACATGTTTTCCATCTGGCAACACCAAGAACAAATCCATCCATTTACCTTTGCCTGTGAGGTTAGATGTATTATTTTCTTCAGAAAATATAAATAACAAAGGTATAAGTTATAAAGTGACAGAAATAGTTACAGTCAGAAGTCTGGTTTTGTCCCTTATGTGAGATGACAATGTGATATTTTTATATACAGCTATATTTAATAATATATTTATATTAATTTATGAAATCAGTTCAGAGGGATGAACAACTCAGCCCCCTCTTAGACAGGAAAAGCTGTAGTGAGGCTGTGAGGACAGCTTAAAATATAAGGGTTTGAGTCTCTACCAAACCAAAAGAAAAGTTCCAAGCACTTCAAAATGGTCAGAATGATGTCTTGTTCAGTGCTGGTATCATAATTCTCTGTTTCCCTCCTCCTGCCTCCTGTACAGGTTCAACAATCTCAACGCAGCCATGTCATTCAACTCCCTTTCTTCATTCACTCCTGGTCTGGTTACGGTGCCACCACATTGTCTGCTGGGCTTGGGAACAATGAACTCAAAGCCACACTCAATAATTACTGATTTTTAAACAAAACCTTCAATCTGCCTCTCACTAACGAGAATCTTGATGTCACAAACAAGTTGAATATCATACTGCTGAAGCCACTGCCTGCACTTTTCTCCCCAGGTAAAGGCCAAAATAATAGAAAATTTTACTGTAAGAAAATTTGTTCCTGTTGTGTTTTTTGGGGGAAGACAGACCAGCTCCTGGGGACACCTCACTCATATCACTCTGCATTTGGAACATGAATGCAGAATGCATGCAATCATATGAGGCACACCATCAGATCTCAGAGTCCTTCAAAGAGCTGAAAAGCAGAAAAGGCTTTTCTAAGGCAGAAAATGCTGTTCAGCTTTAAGAAGATTAGATCTACTTCTCAGAGATACTGCAACCCATAAAGAGTCATTTCTTAATAGAAAGTAAATATTAAAAAATGGTTTATTCTCCTTGTCCAGTTTGGATATTACATTTAAGTCTACAGCTTTTATTAATTTATTTCCAAAAATATCCCATTTATAGCTTGCAAAATGAGAAACTTTATACAGGAATTATAAATACAGGAAATTACATCAAGCCTTCACAGGATGCAAAAGAGATTTTGTAACCACTGTAGTAAGTCTGTAAAGTGTTCAAAGACAGTGGAGGTAGACTTACTGTAAGAAATGTGATAAACTACCTATTGTGTAAGCTGAACCTTCTCTCTTTGAAAAACACATATGCAACAGTTTCATTTAAGACTGTGGTTTTGTAAAGCAATAAATTTGCCTTTAGGGTTTCTCCTACCACATGAAAAACACTGTAGCCACATGTGGCAAAGCACTGATCTAGTATAAAGTCATTTTTCTGGTTCAAATTAATTCAGAAAATGTTGAAGCTTCAATTTTATATGAAAGGTCTGCAGTCAAGATCAAGTATGGTCAACTTGCAGAATTCTAATTTTATATGGGGTCAAGTATCGTCGAACAGGCATTAAGCTGACATACTCATTGTATTGAGTAGCAATCCCACAGAAATGCAGTTGTGTGCCCAAGAATATTTGGATCAACTCTAGAGTGATAACAGAACTGCATCCAAAGACCTTGGAACAGGAAGAAAAGCTCATGAGTACTCCAAAAGTCATCGGGCTTATTTTTGTTTGATGGTGTTGCAACTGGACGTAATGACACATTGACATGAAAACAGTTCTGCTTCCTTAGACAGTAGGTTCAGAATTTGTCATTCTTAAGATGACATTTAGATGTAGATATAAAAAAAGACAACAACGAGGTGTGCCTGGCGAACCCAGGATATGAGTCATTTTAGCTGATATTTGCATTATTTTCTTCCTACGTAGTAATTACATGAAGGAGAGGGAAAAAAGAAAGGTTAACAGAAAAGGGTGGAAATATATTCCCTTGAGCCTGGGTTTTCCCTTTGTCCATAAACACTCAGACTAATCTCCCTCATCAATTAATTAGAAGAATCATAAAAAGGATCAGTGAGAAGCATCACAGCAAATCAATCACCAGTAAGAGGACAATTTGTTGACTAAGAATTACGTGTCTCCAAAGACCATAGCTCAAAAGTTCTCCCTCTGAATGGTAGGACTCATTCTGCTCAATTTCAAACCTACCTGAACAGATCTATCTGGGCTTCGTATTTGTTTGGTCAGCCAAAATGCGAGCACGAAAGAGAAACAAAGCTGAGGAATACGGATGGTTTAGGAACTACCAGCACTAATAATGCCATCGCCTTTAAAGACACTCAGATGCCAGGCACTAGAAGGTAAGGCAATACTTCAGTGATATTTTTTTCTTTTCTTTTTTCTTTTTCTTTTTTTTCTTCAACTGGATCACTGATGGGCATTCCGTGCAACTGTCAAATATTGATAATGATATCATATGTATTTGCATGTGGACATTACTCTTGTCTTTATGTGAGTACGTCCAATGATAGAAAGATTCTGGGCAGTGCTAGTAAACATTCAGAGATCACAGCCATGTTAGGACAAACTTTAACTTGAGCAAAATTTAATATGCGTCATGGTATCACTTTCAAATCTTCTATGACATGGGGAAACACATATAATTTGAGTTAATTCTAATTATCCATCCACTTTTCCACCCCTCCAATCCTTTTGTGATGGGTTTTTCTAAAGTACTATACTATACAATATAGTACAGTACTATAGGCCAGTCCACTCTTACTTTATCCTCATGTAACATCCTAGGTTACTGGCCAATGGGTCCTTACAAACTTTCAACAGATCAACCAAACAGCAGAGTTTTATAAAAATAAAAACAAGTTAGTGTGAAAATTGGTATCACTTGAGCATACAGCGAATACTTTTGGTCCGGAATATTTTTTCAAAAGATGGCAGCAACATCCTTCTCTTCTCCATCTACACCGGCGACAGGATGTAAGATTGATCTCCTTGATCTCTTAGACCAGATTTACACCCAGAGGCCAGGATGCCATCGAGAAAACATCAAATTTGTAAACACAGCCAGGATGATTAAAACGTATTTTTTTCACCCATCATTTCACCGCCTCCTTTTAGTTAAAAACGCACACGAGAAATATTTCCTTTTTAGGTAGGATATTAGCTTTTGTGACATCATCCAGTGTTACAGTTAGCTTGTAATCCCACTTCTAGCACAAGGCTCCCCAGGCTTAGAGATCTTTCTTCAGGGATATTCCGTGGTTTAGATATAAAGCGACTCTGGTTACAAATCAAGATAGGCGCTTTTAAGGCACTGTTTACTGCTGTTGGCCACCTAGGATAAATCCTACTGAATTTAACAATACAAATGACTCACTTGTGCAAATAAATGCCTGTGTGTGTTGTGACATGTACCTCATGCTCGTTCAGCTCCCACTCCATTTATCTTCATATCACTGATGGTGACTTTGTATATGCACCAGCAGGGACTTTTACAATTTTACTGCTGGGTTTGGAAATTACTCTGGCATTTATCTTTGAAATGACACCAATTTGTACATCTGAACCTATCATGAATCCTTTGAATTCTTTTTTCTAAAAAGAATTAAATGCTTTACATTAGGCACGATTATTGTTTCACGTCAGTTGGAGTATTCACATGTATCAGGATAGCACTTGCAGAAGTCCATCCACGGTCCAAGCCTGCTTAATAAAAGGGGAAAAGACACCTGAAAAAAGGTTTTAAAATGAAACTTCAAAATAAACCAATATTCCAAGTCCAGGAGAAACTACCTGCAACACCTGAAGAATGAAAAGTTTACCCAAAAAAACCCACTCTTTTTTTCTGCGTTGAGCAATGCATGCATTACAAAAGTTTTCAATTCAGTAGTTAATTTCTTTCCTGGAGAAAAAAAAAATATGAAAAGAAGAATTGAACAACTGCTCATGTGTTGCATTTTTATAAACTTTAAGTTTGAAACAGACACTTTAGTACACATAAAGGAAATAAATGTTGCAGTATGTCACATGTTCTGAACAGCATAATTTCACAGTAATCTTTAGAAAAGCTACTAACATTCTAAATATATTAATGATTGCATTTTTTTCTACAAAAATAACACAAAAGTAATAATGCAAATTGATGAAAACATTAAAAAAAATTGGAAAGCTGTTTTAAACTTTCAGTAAGTAAAATAGCAAAGTTTCTTTCTCTGCTAGTGCAGTCATTTTATTCAAGCTAAGTTACACCTTGATTTGTCAGTTTAGCAAATGGTATTTTTCAAAACACTGCAGGCAACTTGAGAAATATTCTTACTGAACATTTTAGCTGTAAGTAACCTAATTACAGTAGGTGGTACTACCACGGACCTCTTCTTTACCTTTGAATTTTAGGACACTATCACTTTTCTTGATTAAGCCTGAGTTCACACAGTTGCTCGTACAGTGTCTGCAGAATAGTTCTAGGGGTAAAATGCAGACTTTTCTTTGCCTTTTGTAATGGATGCACAAAAGTGCCACCTGATCTCTCCCGTCAGGCTTTACCAGTGAAACAGCAGATAGGTTGGGTCACTGTCATTATGCTCCAGATAGCAATAATCAGGAAGCCAGTAGAGATTAAATGAAAGATATATTTATTAACTCTGCATGGCCTACAGTCATCTCCAGCCTTCAGGGGACTTTTCATATGACAGTCATGTACATAATCACAGCCAGTCATTGCAATAAGTCCTAAGCCAGTTGGAACAGGGACATCTTGTTACTCCTCATGTCTTTAAAAACTCCCCGCAGGTGCCTTGCTTGAACCCTAATAAATTTAATTTACAGAATAAATTGTCAGAATGGGCAGATACTGGAAGTAGGTGATGGCCTAGTGAATGGATTACAAACAATTTCACAGAATATGTAGAAATCAGAGCAGATACCTGCAATGGAAAACCACAATGAGTAGCTGTTCAAAGCAGGCTTAAAGCTCTGACTGAGCAATTTATGTTAAATACAGCATTTGAAATTTAAAAATAGATAAATAGGCCAATCTAGCTTGCATCTATCAGCAGAAGATTTTTTTAGGACATTTTTTTTTTTAGCAGCCCAGGTGCTCAACCCTAGGGTAACTCACTGTGGTAATTGCTATCCCAGCACGTGTGTCAATCATCCTGCAGCTGAAGCTGGGAGAAAAACCCCCTTGTCTCCTACAGCCCCACCAAGAACGTGGTACTTTCCAAATTTCCTGCAAAGGCAAAATAATAATAGTAAGAAAAATCTACCTTGAGGACACCACTGCCTCTAAAGCGCTTTTCTCCAGCTGCAGGGTGAAAGGAGAAGCATTCGTACCATAAAGATTATTGCCTACCTAGCACAGAGGGACTTATCAAAGGGAAGTGAATAAAATCCAAAAGAAAGAACAGCAGGAGGAGTTGACATCTGCCTTGCAGCAATAGAGTTAAAGCCAGATGGGACTTTCAGCAGAAATATCTTGAGAAAATATACTGGTAAATGCAGAGAGCACACTATACCAGGAACCTTGCTTCCACCACTGCTACAGCAAGAAGATGTTTGTGAGATTACTTGCAGGCAACAGATAGATTAACCCAGGGCTTGCAGCTAAGAGTAAGAAGAAACAAAGCAGAGTCTCTTATAACAGTACAAACAGCTAAAAATTTCAAAAATATCCAAGTTACTACCACATTTGAGCAATAGGCACAACAAACTGCAGTTTATTAATTGATTTTAACTCTGCCCCACCGAGCAAACTCGGCTATAGCCTGTGATCTGGCTGGCAGCATTAAGAGGAACCAGAAGGGAAGAGCAGGTCATCACCCATTTAGGATGAGAAGTCTTACTGGTCAGCAGTGTCTTCACTGGTGTGTTCAAACAGAAGTCTGCCAGTCTCAGCAGCTGCACAGCTGTCCAAATGCTTTTTATCAGACTGCTGAAATAAGATGCAACATTTTGAAAATGTTTGGTCACTCAAGTCACTTTCTAAAATACATTTATATGGTAAAATATTACTTACTGTTCTCTTAGCCATTTGGAACAAAACTGTGTTTTGGGAGGGAAGAGGAATGACAAATGTTAGTAAACTACTATCCTACATCGTATGGCTTTGTCTCTTGAACGTGCTTTCAGTCAGAGATTCATTAAAGCAAACCATTAGAATGCCCCTTCTGTACAGAAATGTGACTTCTGACGACACAGAAATACCTGTAAACTCAGCAAGAGCTCTCACATGATACGTAACTTTCCATGATTTTATTCCAAGTGGAAAAGTCCCATTTAGGAGATTGATTTTGAGAAAACCACTGGGCTTTTCCTCAAAAAAAAAAAAAAGAGCATTTTGAGAGGAAGCCTCTCTTCATAAGTATGGATAGTCTGAATATCTGGTCTAGGCTTTCCAAGGGGAAAAAAAAAAAAAGAAAAGAATATTTTTGGCCAACTACATCTCCATGGTCAAAATGGTGAAAAACTCCCTGAGTACGGATTAATCCTGAGTTAATGTCTTGTGGAAAATATTTCTCTTCAGAAGGACTGTAAAAGCCCTGACAACCTTTTATTCCCCATGTTGTTTTCTCTGAAGCTTTAAGTCCTCTATTTAACTACAAAGTTTTTTTCAGAGGTCTCAGAGTTCACTTTTCTGTGACCACATTTTCCCTAGCTTTTCTAAGCTGAGAATTTCTGCATTCTTATCCCCTAAGTCCCAGAGTTGTGTAGAAGTCTAACAAGTTGAGGCATTTAAATTAAATTACAAAATTAATATCAATATTAAAAGGTCAGATTTGACCAACCATTTATTTGACAGCAAAGCACAAAACATGCCCAAAAGACTTGGGAAAAGGTCTTTGTACACAAGAACTCTCAAGTATAATCACAAAGACCTCTGTAAATCCAATTCTGCTTTACGCATTATGCTTGGCAGTTAAAGGAAGCTTTCACAGCATTCATTTGCTGTTACTTTAAGGTCCTTTTCTGTGTTCAGAGAAGTGCAAAGGAATTTTATTGTAAACAGAACAAAACCCACATCTAACTCAAACTAAGGACTAAATAAAAACAACTTGATACCAAACAATTAATCAAATTTAATATCATTTTCAGAGCAATCTAGGTGATTCAGACAGACTACCCTTAATTAAAAAAACACACTGAATTATTTCCAGTGCAAAAATGTGTCTAGACAGCTTTGAAAATCTCTCAATTTAGTGTAATGTGAAAATCACTGCTGGACCATTTTGTTACGTGCTGCATAAAGGAATTTACTGCTGAGAATTATGATAGAGAGTAAAAGCTAAACCAAACAGCAAAGGCAGCCTTACTATAGATCCATCAACCTTCATTTCCAATGAAAGGCTTGTATTGGTTTCTACAGGACACAGAGATGATATGGCACTGACTGTGTATAACCCAAAACATTTATTGACATTCAGGGTATATTCCAGCTGCACATAGAAGCAACAAATAACCCAGGAACTACTGATCTCGGTTCATGCTGGCATAAAGTTGACTTGTTTGTCATCCTTAGGTTTGTTAAATAGAGACCAAAATGTGTCTAAGAGATACCGCATATAGGTAGGTTTATGTAAGGTATTTCTTTTATTTTAGATTCATTCAGTCTGACCTCATAAAACATTAAGCATCTCCTGTTGATCTTAAACCTTCTTTTGTCCTGTGAAAATTGTTAAGGATTGAAAGTGTTCAACATCCAGCCAAAAACCAGCAAGTATCTTTCATCATCGGACACTATTTCATGGATTGTGTGATGAAAGTATTCCCCAGGTGTATATAATGGGCTGTTAATAACTGAGAGATGGTGATGAGGACAGCGTCTATACTGAGCATAGTTTCATTTCAACTGGTGGTTAAAATTTATGCATTTCCACAAAGACCTACAAATGCCAGTTCATAACAAAAATATTTGGAAATAACAGACCACCTTTATTAAATTGTGGGCCTGATCCTATTTTTGAAGTGTGTCGGATTTTATGAAACTTGACAGCAAAGCAACTGCAAATGAAGACTGCTGTATCAGAGTGCCCCAAGACAAAACCTTTGGTTGGATAACACGCTCACACAGCTGAATCAAATGCTCCATAACAAGCCAGCCAAGCTGAACCAGGTCTTACAGAGAAAGAAACAAATCGAGGCATTAAAATAGAATCCAGAATAACTTCTTTCTTGTCTCATTTGTATTAGTAAGAAAATGTGATACTATTGCACAGGTGGAAACAAAACCATCCACTTTCTTCAAATAATTTAAATTGTTTAGAGCTGGTATCTACAACACACTTAAAATACATAGAGCCTAAATCAGTAGTCTTTATGAGAATATTCTTATCATGCATTGACAGCTCTAGAGACACAATAAGTAAGTAGTTACAAGGGAAAGATACGCAGAATTTGATCTATTTCTCCAATACAGAAATCTTTCTGACAGTAGTGATAACATCATTAAGAATATTTCCTTAAGAATATTTGTTAAGATATGATCTTAACAATAGCCTTCAGTCTCAAATGAATCTGCCTCTAGAAAAAGCAGGAAGGGAACAGAAAACCCCAAACTGAAAGTCCCTCTGATAAAAAGTTATCAAATACAAGATGTTTACTATTATGAAGGGCAACCACACCAACATCTTCTTTTCCAGAAGATTCTAAGCATAAAATTGGTATGTTAAAATAACCATGTCTAAAGAAGCCTTTTTCTCATAGCTACCATAATGAAAAGAGCAATTATGTCCTTCAACAGTTTTTAAACAACTTGGAACTATATTTGTTACCCTAAAAAGCAACAAAATATGGGTTATAAAGGAAAAAAGACACCAAGTTAGGGTAAGTCAAGAGCTATACTGTGCTTTCTGTAATTAGAAAGCCTGTGCTGTAGCCCTTTATATACCACAAAACCAAGAAGATAAGTATATGTATTACTCATTTTATGTAATACAGAAGTGAGGATTTAATAAGGTAGAAGAGAGAATCCAGTCTTCCTATTAATTGCCATGTTTTATAGAAGATGAGAATCAAAATGAGAGTGGGGATAACTAATACTTGAATAAGTGGGAAGTATGTATTTACAATGTTCCACCAGAAAACGTATCCCCCTGAAGCACAGAAGGCTTTCTTTATCGCCTCTAAGCATGTCTGATACTTCAGTATCACTAGAAGAAAGAGGCAGCAAGCTTATGTGTTAGTTACTGTCATCCAGTTACGGGGTAACTGGAAGCAGCAAAAAAATCATAAATGAGACAACTCCATTCCTCCCTACAGAGGAGTGGGGGAGCAGAGCCACACTGTTAAGAGCACGAACCATGCTCACTGCCACCACCTGAAGTCACCTGAGAGGGCTTGGCTGTGTCTGTTGTTTGGAACGAGTAACAGCTTGCCTGCATGGGGAACCTATTACGAAATAAAGTAGGGTGCACTCTGCACGCACCAAATTGTTTCCCGACCAATTTACCCCGGAACGGGTCCCAGCAAGGTTTTGCGCAGCGGCAGGTTTGCGAAAGGAAATTGAGGGGTGCCCTTGTGAGTGGCTAGCAGGGAGAAACTGTTCCCTAGAAGGTTGAAACTCATGTACTCTTAACCTGCAATCTCCAAGGACAGGGCTGAAGAAGCTGGCTGCCTTTCTCACACACACACTCTCTGCCGCTAAACTTCTGCTCCAGACTGCCCCACTCCACTCTTTTCTCTTGCTTCTTGGCTTTGCACTCCGAAACTTGTTCAAACTTCTTTATACGCCTTTGCGATTGCATAAAGAGAAAAGCTTTGAGGGTATTTCTCCCCGGTTTTGAAGGAAATAGTTGCTGATCTTCACCCATCAGCTCACAGGTGTCTGTAAGCAGACAACAGGGACGGTGTAAAAAAAGCCAGAGTGAGAGGAACCACAGGAATGCCCACTGTGGTCTTCCAGGATCACTCTTAATGAGAATGATTACAGACAATCAATATGATTCACAGCCTCTTCCCCTCTTCCCCGCTTCCATCACTGACTGTCTTTATATTGCAGGAGTGCCTAGAAAACATGGGGAGAGGACACAGATTAGCATTGCTGAGGTCTGTAAATCTCCAAAACTACAAAAACCTAATTTTCTTGTTACATTCTGCTTTTTAAAGAAAGCTGCAAAACTAGACGTACATTAAGAATAAATAATCATAATTCAACAGCAGACATCAGCAATTTATTGCAACCCCTGATCTCACTCACAAATGCATCCAGCAACTGCTTATCACAGCAAGTTGTTAATACATCACCCCAAAATGTGAATTAATTCATTCTTTTAGTTTATTTTCTCTAGTCTGCTAGTCATTAACCCTTAAGTCGTATTGATAATACAAAACTGTGTACAAACTTTCATTTTGTTTTCTAATAATGGGCAATCATGGGACATTTTGAAGATAAAAATGTGAGCAAATCAACATGCAATTAGAAATTTCCAGTAGAGCTTTAAAATAAGAAGCAACCAGGTGGAAGGATTTAGTCATTCCAACAAAAATGAGATTGTAGGGATCGTGGATGAAGAAGAAAAGGTTGGTTATTATTAGTATCAGAGCTAGTGGTTGGTTAAAAAGGCAAGAAAATGAGATAAGACAGAAATATCAGATTATTTAGAAACAGAATATGTCACATTAACCATAAGAAATTACTGGGGTAATGTTAAGTGCGTGTTTGTATATTAATATTGGCTTTCATGCTTTCAGATAATACTTCTGGCTCCTTTTCTTTGAAATAATTTCATCTACGTTGTACAGACTTTCTAACTAAACAAATTCATTTGCTATTTCACACAGGCTTTTCTCTATTTATTAACACAAAAGAAATCCTGAGTTTAATTTATCATCAGAACTATGTTACGGTTAAAAAATGTCCATGATGGATCAGTTGTGCCTGAACACCTACTAAAGAAAGAACAGCAAATAAAGCTACAATTCTTCTCCAAATAAAAACCTCACTGCTTTAGTTCGGCTTATCTAAAAGAAATCTGAGACTTGGCATAGATTCCTTTCATCTGTATTTAAATTAAAGCAGGTCAGCGGCAACAAATATATAGGATGCAGTCATACTCCAGTGTTTTCTGGAAGGTTCACACAGATTTACCTCAACTAGAATAAACAATGAGCATTTTAACCAAGGGTCCTTTGGTTCCTAAATATAGGTGGAAGGATCAAGCTACCAGATGCCCCCCATCTTCCAAGATTTACAAATAAAAATTATTCACAAAGGAAGAGAGTATGTTCACTGCAACTATCTTGCCTATATATAGCATATTCCAAAGATCTCTCCAAATGATCTGTGAAGTCCAGCTAATCAATTCTCATAGCCACTATAAAATGCAGCTAAACCTAAATATCTTCTAACTTACAAAATTTGCCATCTAAGTGCCTACACCACACTCATATTTGAGATACATCTTTACTACTATTGAATTACTTTCTTTGTTGTATTCTTAGTGTCACCTCCTTCTGTGTCACACCTGGGCCACAGTTTGAAACTGGTTGATGTTTATACACCCAACTTTCATCCAGCATGTGCTTTTCTTGGGAAATGGATGCCACAACAGACATGGCTTGGCTTTTTTTATTTCTTCCATGCTGCAGTTGAGAATCCAAAGCTGCATATTGACAACACAGAATACAGATAAAAGGATGTCCAAAAAGAGTATTTCAGAATAAAGTGATACCTCAATCAGTTGAAACAAATCTCAGACTTCATAACGACTACTGATTAAGAAAATGAATACACTTTACCTAACTACCAGTGATGCAAGGGTAATCCATTATGTGAAGCAATTGTGCTTTCCTTTCAAAGCTTTAAAAACAAAACCAAAACTATTCAAAGAACAAGGGGTACATATGTGGCACAGTAACAATTATTTCTACCACCAAACTTGGGAGTGGTTACAATCCTACAGATGTAATCTCTCCATTCAGTGATACAAGTTCTATGAATGTTTATTTTGGCACTCATCTGTAAAAGCCACATTGATAATGAAAAATCGAATTACTTGCTCCCACAGTGGGTGTGGACATCATGAGATCAGTAGATGGTTATTAAAAGAGATTGCAAAATACTGTTGTCTGTCTTTTAGAGTCATGGTGAAGTCTATGAGAAAGTGGCAGCAATTTTGATCAATTTCAGTGTAAAATTTAAACCTGGCAGGTTTCACTACAATTGAAATTCTGCTTGACAGAAACTTGCTCGTTCAGCGCCACGTGGAGGGTTTTTGCTACTCAATGCACCGTTTCAGCATCTCCCCAGCCTCCAAGGAAGAGCAAGAACAGTTGCGTGGGACAGGGTTTGTGCATCCGCATCCTTTACAACGTTTGCATCCCAGGGGCCGTGGCAGCACGAAGCCCAGCAGACTGCAAACCCTGCTCCCAGCAGCTGGGTAAATAGTCATGCAGCGGCCTGCACCGCGCTCCCTGCTGCAACCGCGACTTTGCCAGCAGCACCCCGCTAGGAAGCTTAGCCCAGGTGTGTCCGCAGGAGCTGCAGCGACCGCAGTGTGAACACACCCACCAGCCCTTCCAAAAAATTCCACTTTCACTGGGCTAACTGACAAGCATACTCCGAAGTGAACCAAACTGCGCGCTGACGCGTACGGCAACGACGCTTATTACAAGCGGGGCAGCTCTCTTAAAGGATGCTGGCAGCTGCCCGCTGCATGCATATCCACACATATGCACACCCCACCTTTCATTTCTAGGCTTTTAAAAAACAGAGATGCCATTTATTAAGGCAATATCCTCAAAACTGCTATTGACGGTTTTCCAAACATCTGCTTCCTTTAAGACTTTACAGAATAATCTAAACAGATAAGGCACCCATATTGCCTTATAAACGGAGCACTCCTTTCCCAAAAAAAGTCGTATCATTGAAGTAAAAAACTTTCCTTCACATATAACAGCAAAAGCTCCCTTACTATAATAAAAAGAAATCTTATTCTGGTCATTCTTTTTACCTTATTCTAAAGTTTTCTTAAAGGCTCTAATCCAGAAAATACTTACGCATATAGCATATAGCTAGCTATATGCATAAGTATTTTCTGGATTAGAGCCTTTAAGAAAACTTTAGAATAATATGTATGTGTGTAGTCCAATTAATTGTGTGCTTAGACAATGTAATTTTGAAATATAGGATCCATAAAAAGAACGCTAGAATAGAATGAATAGACACTGCAGCACTAGTTCTGTTCTTCACCATCAAGGTACAGGATGTTATTGAGGTATCAAGTCAAAAAAAATCAGTTTGTATGAACTAGATCCATTTCTATCTACCTCTATCATTAACAATATATTATATTCATACTGTCTAACCTCATGCCATACTATAATTCAAAAACTTTTCTGTGGCAGACAACTCTGCCACTTATGGTATGAAGCTATGAAGAGACTCAGGGATAATATTCTGTGCCCTTTTGCATTACAGTCTCTCATTTAAAGTCACATATTAGAATTTAAAAGTGTAACTGAACTGCTGTGGAGTAATAAACTCCACAGTCTTTAGCAAAATCCTAACTCTCTGAAGAGACAGAGAAAATGCACAGAAATAAATGTACCAGAACTAGAAAGGTCTGCTGTCCCACGTGCCAAACAAAGATTTTAGGACAAGAACCACAAGCATATACAGAGGGAAATCAAAGAACAGAGAAATAATCTGCTGTCTATTCATGAAAATAAATGAAAAAAGCTGAATTTGCTTTCTAATTTGTTGCTTTTTAAAGCATCATACTTTTGATATCATAGTCCTATTGAAGTTACTAAAGATTAGAGAGTGAAAACCTGAAGATTAAACAACCTCCTGACTCAGAGCCTTTGTAGGGCTCTCAGAAAGTAGCTCCTCACTTGGATGCCAGTTCTCCGGCTCTCCGAGCAGGAACAGGGTCTCATCCAATGTTTGGTCTGTTACACACACCAAATTTTAATAAATACGCTACGAGGAAGTCTGTAAGTAAACACAAGCAACTGGTGAAGCGGATCCAGTGTCACCACGGCTTAAGTCTGGGAGGTTGCTGCAGGGGCAAGGGTGGCTGCAGGGCTGACTCCGGCAGCTCAGGCTGCTGCGTCCCCACAGCAAGCTGCTAAGTCAGCTTCTCCAGCCTCTGCCAGAAGTCTCACGTTTGTCTGCACAGACCTTAGGCTGCTTCCAGCTACTTCCTTCTCCCCTTCCTGTACAAACACAGAATACTTTAAATTGCCAGGAAGGCTTGGAGACCAAGGGGGCCCCAAGATCTCAGGGCCACCTGAGATCGGGGTCGTTCATGGCCAGGAAGCACGAGCAAATCCAAGGAACTCCCCAGCACCAGTAATAAAATTTGAACCCCGCCAATGCCAATCATCCAAATTAAAACCCAGTCTATGAGACCTGAATTTTCATTTCAGTCAGCAGCACTCTCCAGGTTTTATTCAGCTCTGACTTAATTCAGTACCCTTATTGAAAATATATGAGATAAGGAAGGAACCAATCACTTATAAACTCACAACTATAAGAAGAAAACTTTAAAGAAGGTAAAGAAAAGAAGGGGAAATTCTAGCTCAAGCATGCAACCCTAACTGTCCTGTCTTGTCTTTTCTTTTAATACTGGTTGGCTACAATAATGAGACAACAGGCCAAGAGTACTATAAATGAGATGAGACAATCTGAGCTTTCAAGCAACAGCAACACCCTGGAGAGAAAGTAAAAAGATAATCCTAAATCTGTGCAAATGAGGTAAAGTGATATGACACAACATTGCCTGCCCAAAGAAAAACTTCTGCCATATTTTAAAGTGTGAGCATTTTAATTCTTGTAGCAAGAGCTTTGCCTGCATGATCCTTTGCAATGCTGCCAAATCAAACAACAAAAATTACATATATATACTAAATACATATTTTATATATGCTTTACATGTGGCCTTATATAATTTACAGATATATGGAGAAGTTGTTGAGAATAAACCTATTCATTCATGGACACCAAATTTTGACACTGACAAAAATGGTCTGCTTTAGATGTCACAGTGCAGGGCTCTCAGAGTATTTTTCTTTATTTGTTCTTACAGACAAGCCTGTCAATAGTTTGAAGCGAATATAATTTTCTCAACCAAACAAGTTTATTACCCTTTTCTTGTTTCTTTATTAAATTCTCAGAATATGCAAGATAGTAAGTTGTTTCAAAAAAAAAAAAATTATTTCTGTTTTAAAAAACTCTTCAGGAAAATCTAGTACAAACATATAGAAAGCTTTCTTCCTTTTATTTCTGTCTGATGGAGTCTGCCCAAGAACTGATGTCTAGGGACTGAACAGTTCATTATTGACAATAGGCCTGGGACCTCATAGAGCTGCTATGTTTTCTTCATCTAGGGCCAAGAGAAGATGCCTCAGCTATTTGGAAATGAATCATCCCTATCAACAGCAATAAAAAAAAATCTTGGGGGAAAAGGGGAGCTTAACATTAATTGAAATGATGAATTGACTAGTAAACAGTCATAAATTGCTTCCAGAAAGCCTAATTCATATTCAATTAAATTCAAATGGTGCTTTTGTACTGGCTTCACACGACAATAGAGTACAGTGAAATACCCCTCTCCTACTTCTCTCCCCAGCACCCGGAGATATTGTGTATTGAAGACTCCTTCAAACTATTTTTAACCAATTTGCCTCTTACAGGGTGTTCTCCAAAAAGTGTGTTTTAACTATCCCCGGATACATCTGGCTAGAAATTTTATCTATCTCAACATGTTTTATCAGATGCAATGCCTGTGTTAAACAGAGAGATACAATTTAGACCGAGTTTGCAAAAAGAGCTTTATATATTGAATGCATAAATGTATAATAAATTTATAAGATAGGTAACAAATTTAGCACATTCCAACTGTATATAAAATGAAGATTTTGATTATTATTGTGGCTGGTCTTCAAACATCTCTCTCTGTACAAATTTAGTTTGGCCATAGAAGGTAAACAGCATTTTCTAAATGTATTTTCACTGAACCACTAGTGGCTTGCACAACCTTTCCATGCTGCAGTAAAACACCCCTGTTTCACTAGGAATGGCTAATGCCTGACTAGATAGAGAAAATCCTCATCAAAAGCTGAGAGCTAACTCAATGTCTTAAAGCAAGGGTTCCAAGGAAACAGATCTAAGCATAAAAACAAGTAGGTAGAAATATGTAAGACACTAACACTGAAGGCTTAGGGATGAAAAAATTACCACTCCAATCTACCAGAGATAGCTAGAGAAGGAAAATTGACTTTTGCTTGACTAGGTTTCATAGTCTTAATTTAAATCACTCATCCTTTTCACCTCAGACTGAAAAAGGAGAGCCCACAATAATTATTCAAACACACCAGAAAGGCAAGAAAAATTCCAACAAATGCAAAGTATCTCGCCTGCTTTGGTGCAACCCGGAAAACACAGAGGTAAATACAACCCTGTGTGTTACTATTCACGGATGTCCCCTCTCATTGCTGCTTGAGGACAGAGGTGAGAGGGAAGGGGTAAACATTGCCAGCTGTACAAAACCTGGGGATCCCCAGAAGGAAGCACCCCTGCATCCATGGGCAGGATGTTGGATCCTTTGCCAGATCCAACAACCATGCCATCATTTGTTTAGATGTGGTGTTGGGGCATATAGTGTAGGGGAGAGCTTTGTAGAGTGGGGTTGATGGTTGGACTCGATGATCCCAAGAGTCTTTTCCAACCTGAATGGTTCTATGATTTTGCTCCCTTCTTTCTACAACATGTGGGTCCCATACTGGACAGGCTGCCATTGTGTAGCTCCACCATCCAAGCAGATCAGCAGCAGCTGTGGTGTAAAGCCTGGCTCTCTTCATGCCTTTCTGACCTTGCTGCTTCCTGTAGCACCATCGGCACCAAGCCTCCAAGGAAGGTCAGCCACGAGATACGAAGAACGATGAATGGTGTTCAGCCTGTCAGACACTCACGGCGTGGGTCTGCGGGGAAAAGGGAGACCAATAAAGCCTGGGTACTACACTCACACCTTTAAAAGCAGACAAAGCCAAACATAAGCAGAGATGGTAATTTTGCTCTGCAGCTGATTTGGTTAAAGAAACAGCAGGATCTTGCGTGATATCCTTCTAGGAAGTCTTTTCCTGATTAGACACGAACAAGACTTCCCAAGTCAGCAGTGCTGACAGGCTGATGAAGCCCATGCAATTAAACCAAGCAATTTGGCTCAAAATCTAGCATTGCCTTTTTTGCACAAATTGGAGGAATTCCATAGACGTCTCCCATATTACAGTTTGCCTGACACCAGTAGGGGCCTCTTAAAATGGCCCCTGCGTGTGTAACCCACACAACAATGTCGCTCAAGTAAGGGACATTTTTTCTAATCTTCAGTTTCACTTCCATATGATATAAAAAGTCACTGACCTACTGGTCTCACTGAGTCGTCATTCTTATCCCCTTGCTCCTCTTCAGTGGTCATCGAGTGCAGGTGCAAGTTCATAGCAGCTGTGAAAATCACACTATTCATGGCAGGGTCACCTCACCCCAAAACTTCTGTCCCTTAACGAACGAGACTGGGATCTCTGTTTTAACGCAGGAAATAGAAAAGACATTTTTATGACACTGTATGTCCTCACATGGATTAACTGTGTTCTCTGACCCTAGGCTTCCTCATCAGTAAAGTGAGGCCATAATATCTATCTACCTAATGACACTTTCCAAGAATTTTGTGAGCGCAAAGTACTAAGGCCAGTCAGTAACAGAGGTGAAAGAGAAGTGTTGTTGCTTCTGATTCCTACCTGAACACTGGAACTTACAGCTACTTAATTTTCTGAAATTGCAGAAAACTGGTATTGGAATTTTATAAAGAGCTGAATAATGAAAATTTACACAGAAGGAGCTGTTTGATGATCAGTCCAGTACTTCACTTCAATAATTATTCATGTCAAGACCATATAAGCAGATCTCTACAAACATATACATGTACATATACATGTATTTTTCTTTCGTGAAATAGTGTGCTGTAACTTACATATTTACTCCACATACAATGTGCCAAGAATTTATCAAACTACGGTCTGAAGAAATGAGTAAGCGCAGAGCTGGGGCTCCTGTAATGAAGTAAGCCTGTGGAAATGGTAACCCACAAGTTCCTCACTGAAGTGTGTGAGGAAGCTAATACATGTTGTAGTCTTGCCTTGTGGGACAATTTCCTTTTTTAGCGGTCAGCCTCATACACACTGTTCCTGCATTTGACACATCTGCAGTCTCTCATAATGTTTCTGCAGGGGTGTGCTGAAATATGTATTTATGAGGGTTTTAAACACTTAATGAAGAACTAGCTGATAGTTGTGAAGTAAAAACATCTGCCACTATTAATATGAATAATAGCACAGCTTGTTTTGACCTCACTGAAGTCCTTCACCTTTTAATGTAAAGCAGGGTAAAACCAATGAATGCTAAACACTGCAACACTTAGAAGAAGCAAAACATCTAACAGAGAGCTTTAATCAATATGCATATTACCAGAGTAATATCTATAGGTTTTTGTCTTGATTTGAGATGACACAGGGCCTCCAGCTCCCCTCTGAACACAGAAGCAGGGGTGAAAAGAGCAGACAAGCCGCCAGCCTGCCTGCTGTCCTTGCTCCCTGAGATGACCGATACTGCCTTTCCTCCCACAAAGCCCATCTGGAAAATGGCTTTTTTTTGGCCTCACAGAGGTCAAAAATGCCAAACTAGGTGCTTCTCTCCTCTTTTGGGTCAGCCTGCGGTGCTGGCAGCTACGCTAGAGGCAGAATTGCTGCCCGCTCATAAAGAGCATGTCCCTCTCGGGCCACGTCTACAGAGGCAGAGCTGGCAGCAGTTCCATCCACTGTGGAGAGCACTGGTACCTTTTCAGGGCAGCTTAGTACCCACCTGAGGGACAAGGGCTGTATGAGCCATAGCCTGGGCTGGAGTCTGTCCTCTGTTTCAAGCAAGAGCTCATTCAAAGCAAACATAGGGTTCATTGGATCTTCTGCACAGACCCTAAATCCCAGAATCCACAGGCTGTTAATTTAGTTTGGAGAGACTTTTTTGAGGAATTTGTTTCCTACATGAGGGAAATATCTTAATTTTAACAGCTTCTGTTCTTTTATTCACATGGCTTTCTCAGTCTCGAGATATTTTAGAGCACTAGAAATTTTGTCTCTATTTCAGGTACCCACTAAAAAAGAAAGGAAAAGCTTCACTGTATTTCTTGTGCTGTGCAAAATTTAGTAGTCTGACTGCTAACAGTGCTGAGCTGTTGACGAGAACTGCCTTACACACATTAAAGAGCAGGGAAAAAGCAGCAGCAAACTGCTCTGTGTGTAGTAAGTTAAATGTGAAGCTGCCCAGTCACGTTTTGTATTTGAAAGAAATCAGCAGAATTTACTTTGAGCTTGGCGAGAATGTTCCACCGTAAAACTCTGTGAAACGGCATGTGCAAGGTAAGGAATTGTTTGCATATTCGAGAGACACCATGGAAAATTGGTTCAATTAGCTGTTCCTCAGGTAAGAGGCTCTTCAGTTTTATTGAAAAGCAACCTTTAAGAAATCGCCTGCCCTTCTGCAGGCTGGCAGCACATTCAAGTTTTCATATTGTTACTGTGATAAGTAACTGATTGGAACATTGGTCATTGAGAGGTAGCTCATATGCACTATACGTGCCTTTATCTTACAGCTAAATGAATTAATTTAATAAAGAATATCTCTCTTACCCAGAAAGAAAGGACAAAAGAGTATCAAAGACCCACAGCCAAACAAATATTTTACGAATACAGACCATACGTTGTTGAGTGGTTCTTTCATGTTCTCTGTGTCCCTGGGTCCATCTTCTAGATCTCCTGATGAAGGTCAGGAGTCTGAAAGTTACTCACTTTCTCTTGAACTCTCTTTTCCTTTTTGGCAGCCTCAGTGGTCTGTCTGGAGGTGAAGAAGGGAGGTGAGCTGGGTCAAAGGAACAGGGCAGGTAAGCTGGCAGACAGGATTCTTCGTGCTGTCTCTTACCACTCAAAGAGACCTACTATTGCCTCAAACTGGACAGACATTTCCACAGAACTCAGGGTTTCTGGTATAGATTTGAGACCCTGTATCCTACTATTGTCCTGACTGTGCTATGCTTTTTATCACTTACTACTCTTCCCAATAAATAAAAAAAAATAAAAAGTGAGATATAAGAAACAAGTTAATTACCATAAACCAAGAATTCTAAACATACAATCTCCCACACCTTTTTGCTAACCCAAGGCTTTAAAAAATTCTAAGTCAGTTTTCCTTTCCCCTCCAAATCGCGCACTTAGGATAAAAGATCTCATACAAGATTAAAGAAACACTGTCTTTTCGTTCTGAAGAAAAGTTCTCAGTAATTTTTAGTTCCCAGACATTAGTGCTTTGAAAGTCCTTTAATGTAGGAGCACAATTGGCTTGAAAAATATTAGAATTTTCCGGTCAAAAGAAGAAGAAAGATGCTCTTAAAAAAAACCCAACTGAATTAAAACTCTATACTGGTAGGGATTTTGATTCTCTGATAAAACTAGCAAAATGTTCCAGGCAAACAGATAATTTTAAAGAAAAATATAATTTAATCACATACTGAATTTTCTGTCAAATATTAAGGAGAAGTCAGCTGTGACCAGAAGGGATAAATCTGGGAGAGATGGCCATGTCATGGAGCTGCCGAACCTTTTACAAGCTTTCTACACCTTTTTGGGGCCATCTTCTTTCTTTCAAGGAACTGCACAAAATAAAGTCAGAGTAAAACTTCACTTTGTGCCATATGCTGTTAAAATAACTATTTATAAACTGCAAGGAAAGCAATGAGAGAAACTTTCCCACCTCCTCTATGTTTCCCTCACACATGGGACAGTAGTTAGAATTTTTGAGTTCTGAGTGAGAACCAGAACCCAAATTCTGCCAGGGACCCTTTCTGCCCTTGAAGGGGGTCAGCACAAGGGGGAGGCAGCTGTCTCAGCTGAGCTCTCCCCCTCTCCTGGGCTGCCCTGCTTTGTTTCTGACAAGTGAGGACGGAGTCTTCTTTTTTGGAGTTCCTTGCCCAGCTGCACCCCTGTCTTGTTACACGGCTCCAGGCAGCTCACCGAGCCCTGTCTCCTACCCGAAGAACCCAGGCAACGGGTGACATTTCAAAGCACTCTTTGCTTCGGTGGCTATGTCCTGGAGTAAAGACAGCCATCTGGGTGCGGAAAAGTTGCACCAATACACGCTCACCAAGTCTGGAGACTGGAATTTAAGTTTTAGAGCTTTAATGTTCAACAGAAACAGGGAGAAGGGACTGTGTGTCGTATTTCAAGCCACTCAATGTATGCCAAGGTAAAAGTTTCTGTCAGTGAATTTGTAGGTGCTTCTAAAAATAAAATGCTTTCGACAATTATGGTTTTAAACATTAGGTGGACATACGTGGCATTCAGTTTATTGACATTTGTTGAAATCGAATGCAGATTTTCAGCATAAAAATGGACTTATTCTTTTAGCATATTGTTTTTGTTCTTTCTCGTTTTGTCTACAATTTTAAGTCTGAAAGCTTTCAGGTTTTGCCAGATGGGGACAAAGACATACAGAACTGAGCGTAGTTTTAATTTGGGGTTTCATTTAAGACACATCTTTAAAACATTTGGAAGGTGGAAAAGCTGTACTGTCATGAGCTTATGAAACAAACCCAGAACAAAAAGAAAAACAACAATCCAAAACATTCCTGCTCACCAGAAATGTCAGAATAACTATTTAAAAAAAATACTTAGCTTATGTCCGGAAAGCACTTCATTATCTCTAACACATCATCATATCCTGTGGATCAACAAGCACGTATAGTCCCAATTTTACTACAAAGTAAGGAATAAATTTGACTGGACTGGACACTGGTATCACAGTATGCACGGACAATATAAAGTGTTTCAACAAACAGCAGCAAAATTAATGCACACACTGCTTTGTAAACCCACGGAATCTGCAGTCAGTTCCTGCTATATCCCAATTCACTAAGCATAAACAAAACCACGGGAAACAATAAGATCAACTTGATACACCCCATTTTTCAGCCTTGTGTGGCTGTCCTTGCTTTTCTCTTCTGAATAATCCTATTGATATCTAAAAGTTATTTAATCATTAAGATAATTACAATGCCACTCCTGCTAGGGGCCTGACTCAGCAATAAGCTGAGTATACTCAACTGCCTTTGCAGAAACTAATTACCTTTAAGGTTAGAAAGAAGACTGTTTGGCATCACCAAGCACTGCAGGACAGTGCGCAGTAGTCAGGAGAGAGCTGGCAAGAAGACAGTCAGGTTTGGTGGCCACTTTCTCCAGCTGTTCTCCTTATTTGTTCCTACCCTTAATTATAAAAAAAAAAAAAAAATAAATTTTGCTGAAGAACATCACAGTTGCAGCCCTACATCCATGACCAGGCTATTTATAGAATATTCCTCTGATGTTACTTTTAAAGCAAGCAGTTGCTGTGTTTCTCAAGAGAGTTACACCGCATTAATGGTGATTGGAGGCAGAAGAAGTCTGCTCAATACACGTGAATATTGCCCACGCCACGGAAAACAGCTGAGCAACAGCCCCCACAGCCAGAAATATCAGCAGTAGTCTCAAACCCGACAGAACTGAGTTGTAATACACCAACACAGGTAAAAAGGGATTTTTCATGTGGTCTGTCCAAGCCTTTCTTGGTGGTGGAGTAAATCGGTGAGGGACTGCTTGTGTAGCGTATGTCGCTTTCCTCCCTCGCCAAGCAGAAGGTGATTAAAACTGGCATAACTGTACCGCTGGTAAATGTATGGCCACTTGTTTTGCAAGGCAAAAAGCAGGGAACTAATGGCTATCCTCTCAGCAAACTTTCTTCTGGAGGACCACTGAGCAATCTTTAATGAAGGGCATCAAGGAAAGGCAGTCTGCATGTGGCATAACCGAAAAACCCTCTTACCAAGGCACCTGAAGATCTTATCTCATTAGCGGCTCTGTCAGTTTTGTGGGTTTACAATTGCCTTCTTTTAATTTCAAAAGAATGTTTCAAATTGCTGTGAGAACACTATACAAAAGAGCATGGCACTGTGCAATTAACTGAGCATAGAAGGAAATATTAAAA
Organism: Arenaria interpres; assembly: GCA_013399435.1. Taxonomy (NCBI): domain Eukaryota; kingdom Metazoa; phylum Chordata; class Aves; order Charadriiformes; family Scolopacidae; genus Arenaria; species Arenaria interpres. The sequence continues at coordinate 25,454 of VXAK01013954.1, read as the reverse complement.
ATTACTATATACAAAGATTTGATAAGAGTACAAAACAGAAGAAAGAAAAATATATTTGCTTAATCACTGCTTTATAACAACATGTATTGGAAGTAAATGTAGTTAAATTTAGAAATTAGCATGATTTTTAATTAGCAGCATGCTTCTCTATGGAGTATGCCTGTGTGCTTCTTGGAACGAAAGATCAGAGTTGTCTGTCTCATGTGGAAGTGTTACTTAGAAGGTCACACTTAAATATATATATATTATTTTTTTTTTTTAGCTTTCCTGTATCGCAGCGTCTAGGCCAAACTTTCCAGCTCAGGCTGCGAGTAAAACACCAACGGAGAGAAGTCGTGTGGGTTCCCCCTTCCATGAGTAACAGGATA